>JAVSBS010011507.1:0-26669 GCA_033124195.1 Coracias cyanogaster | reverse complement strand
TCCACTTCTCACCCCCTTTCTATTTAATAAGAATGAGTTTCTTGATTCTAGCAGATCTGTTTGCCAGGTCAGGAACAGCTGGTGTTGTTGCACAGGAGGCTGCCTTACTCTGCTAGGTATGTGTTTATTTCAGTAATTGTTACTTTCTTGGAGGGTAACAGTGAACAAATGATAGAAGAAAAATACCAAAGCAGTGCAAACCTTTCTCAATACAGCATTCACTGAATTATATAGGGCATATTTAAAAAAATCAGAAAGTTTTTAATTATGTACAGCAGACAAGTTGATGAGGAATCATGCATGAAATCCATGCACTCTGAAGACCAATGAAAAGGAATTTCACCTCTTTTTATGAAGCTGAGCCCAAGTGATTAAAATGATTGTGCCCTATCATTTTAATTCTCTTTTCTCTAAGCTTTCTTTAATGGTGCCCTCTTCCATGCTTAAGCAAAATGATGAATTAATTCTGTTTCTCCCCTGTGGGGCAGAAGAAAAGCAAGATTCAACACATCCCATGCTGCCAATATTTCATTCACAAGGCACATTACATTCATGCATTTTTCTCCTCGTTGATTGTTCTATATTGTTATCCTGAGGAAAGTACACAAATCAGAGAATTTGTGACTGTGAGACATTCTGATAGGACAAAAATTCAGATGTACTGCAAAATTGTTGTATAGCTCTTGCAGTTGTATAGCTCTTACGGCTTCCACGATCCTGGTCACAGCTGCATCCAGTGATCTTCCTTTGTTATCTTTGGCCGGTCACTTGGAAATACTGACACTGCCTAGTTTTAGCCCTGTAACTCAGATGGCAAACTAGGCTCTGGCTGCGTCCCATCTCCCTCCATTATAGCATCTGTGATGGTATCTTCAAGGCCAAGTGCCCTAACCATACATAGCCTGTGGAATTAACTTCAGGATTCTTAGCACTTTCTACCTGGAAACCCAGGAAATGTAAGTTGAGGACATTAAACAATGTTTCAGGGGTTGGATGAACCATATCCTAGAGTGTCCTTAGTGGGTGTTGCCTGAATCCACCAGTCCATGTCCCATGGGGCTTTGTAGCACGTCCCTCACCACTTCATAAAATGTCCTGCCACTCCAAATCACATAGTGTCTTTTCAACGGCTCTATGGCACAGGCAGAACATACATCCTTTTTCACACACCCAATTGGCCCAATAGGTCCACTGTCAGTTTTTGTCCAAGGGATAGGGATAGGAAGCAATTTTGAGGCAGCGTAGGTACTTCTCTTCAACAAGGTATATTACTCCTAAGAACATATTTTGGAGAACTTTACTGAAACAGCCACTTTAACTCATGGACTAACCTGGTGTAGAGCCTTAGATGAAAAGCAGTTTTGTATCAGAGTTAAAAACTGAGTAAAAATGACAATAAGCCTATAAATAGTCACCCCTACTTAGTTCTGAATGCATTCCTGCCTCAGGAATGCGCAACCACTGTAAATCCTTATCAAGGAAGTTGCTGTGGAGCTTATGATGGTACATTAATCCAAAAGAGGAGGATAGATATCCTGTGTTTTGACTCTGGTATCTCCAGAGAAGAGAATACTGCAACATATAGCATACTGATGTGGCTGTGGTACTCCTCCAACCAAAGAATGGCCATCAGCCCAAAGAAAGCTTTTGATAGTCTGGTCCATGCCCAGTTTATGTAGCCTCTGTAGTACGTCTGTCCTCCCAAGGATGACCACAGACCTTATTGCAGTAAGAGCTGCTATTTAACACTATGTATTTGGCCAATAGCATACTTCAACAGCCAGTCACTGGTCCATTTACTGGCTGAGACTCCTTTAGGTGGAAGTAGGTCATCTTCTGTTGAAGGCATGACAATGCTTCCTTGTGTCTGAATGACAGCTGGCTGCTCTAAACTTGAAGTTTTGATTAAGGCTCCTTTGCTGTAACTTCTCTGAGTAATATCTTCCTAGTAGAAAACCTCTTCCATCTTCTTTGAAAAAGCTTAGTAACAAATAAGGAGTAATGAAGGATGCCAGTGCATTTTCTGGGTTATTCTGCTCTCAAAAAGGGAAAGATTAGAAATGGGATTTGGTTTTGAACCAAATATTGGTTACAGGAAAGTGAGTAAGATAAGAGACCTCTGTGTTTGGGTCCAAACAGCTGCATCATCCGTTATTTAGACTCTTGGCACAGAGCAAAACATTTTCACTTGATGCAACCCTTGTCATGGTAGTTGATGACTATATTGTCATGTCTTTTTGGTAAATCACATCCTTTCAGAAACTGTCAAGAAAGTCTAAGTTGACTGCAGCAGGTCATTGGAAGTCATCATGCAGGGAAAGAACAGATCGTGACAGTGGTACAGGGCACCCAGAAGTTCCTGAAAAACTTCTGTGCGTGTGCCCTTTTTGGAATGGTAAATCAGCATAGAAAAATGAAGGATAGAAGCAGGCATGAACTTTTAGATGCCACAAAGCATGTATTAGGTAGATGAGTGAAGTAAAGGTGAATACCAGAAGGACCTTGCTGAGGGAGTTTAAAGAACTTAGCCATTTAAAGGTTTGTCTACCCATGTAACGTGTAGCTGGGATTCACTTTGGGTAGGCAGTTGTCATAAAAGTTTGAAATGTGAATTTTCAATGATGCTGCAGCTCAGGGAACTCCCAGCTGGAGACCCCCAGTCAGTGTCAGTATGACCATTAGGAGTAAATGATGACACACAAGATTGAGATAGCCAGCGGACCTCTTTAACTGACCTGGCACTTCTACTCTGGAGAAGCAGCTTGAGGGCAGCAAGAAAATCTCCTTTTTGCTGCAAGACTCATCTAGGCAACATGAAAAGAAAGAAAGTGAACAATGCCTCCATATGTTGACCAACAAGACAAAGGAGATGTTCTTAATTATATTTCTCAGCCTTAACCGTAACACCTTAAAAGGAAGCAATTTTAACTTTTTTTAGCAATTGAAAAATGATCCAGCACAACTAAATCCATAACAATGAAGATTAAAGAAAGTGCATGCCACTTTTTCTGTATGGCCAATTTCTCCTTAAGGAAAATAATTCAAGCCTATATATACGTTCATGAAAAAAACATTTAGATGAGGTATTCTGCTACACCTTGGACACGAGCAATGTTAAAAGGTAGTTTTCTAATAACTATTCCATCTGCATAAATAATGGCTTACTGTGGCCTAACAAACCTAGCCCTTCTACATAATTATGTAGGAAGTGTAATATTGTGTTGCCCTGGTCCAACATTCTCCTCCTCATCACACACTCAAACACACACAGATTTCATTTGTAATTAACAGGAAAATTCTCTGTATTAGTTTTCTTTGCACTTTATAGAATAAAAGAGAGATTAATTAAGAGGTCTGTATTTCTATTTCAAGGTTCAAGTACTCTCACTGAGCACATTGTGCTTTCAGTATCCGTAGTGTCAGCAGAATTCCTTACTTCAGAACACAGACATTTCTCTTCCTTAAATTTTCTTTTTATACATGCAATTACTAAATGATTGTGAGTAGTTAGGAGGCCCAGACCACATTATCACCTGTTATAAATCTAAGGCCAGACTCTGCTGTGCTGTGGACATCTGCAGGGTAGGCTGCATAAACATTGTAAGTCCAGATGATGCTGACTGAAGAGGCCTTTAGATCTTAGCTGTCACCCTCTAGGCTGTCCTGGAAAATCTGAGCTTGGTAAACCCATTTATATCTTCTTTGAAACCAAAGGAACGTCCCCACACCAGCTCACATGCCTGTGTTTCCCACAGACTTCAGGTATACTACCATTATTTAGTTGTGCGCTGTATCAGAGATGTTACTCCACCTGCAGCCCTTAATGATAGTTATCTTCATGTGCTACACTTGTGGACACTGACTTGGACAATGTAAGGAAAACTGCAGCAACCTAAAACCTGCCACCTTTTTTTTTTCCTTTTTACAAATTTAAAATAATTGTTCTAGTCAATATTGAAGCTCACCCGTACATCTAAAATGTTATCAGATTTTCTCTAATAACTCAAATCAATTATTTCATTAACTTTAAAGACTACTTAAAAACACTCTTATACATGCAGATGAAATTTGCTTTACACACATACATACACATAGCAATAAAAAAAAAGCTTTAAATATTGCTCATATCTAACTGAAGCACACTGTTGTCTGTAAATTTAGTCTTCATTAGCAAACCAGGCAAAGAATAGCAAAATATTTTTTCCTCTAATTATTATCTTTTATGACACCTTTTTAAACTTTTTTTTCCAGTGAGTGAACAGTCATACTGAGAGGACTATGCATGTAGGTCCTAATCCTAAAAAAAATATTTATTTTTGTGCCTAATTTCTGTACAGAGTAGTGCTACTAGGTATAAGAGTAAGAGTGAACAACAAGGGCTTTGATAGAAACCATTTGGTCCTGTTCAGCAGAAATCTTTGCATTTTGCTCACTAAGTTTATATTTTTCCTTAAAGACAAGCAGAGATTTAAGTGACTACCCTGAAGAGGAGCCTCAGTGTCTGCAAATGAATATACAAAAAGCAGAAAACAGCAGAATTATACTCTCTTCCACTTGTGCCCAGAAAAACATTTCCTTGCTGTTGTGCCATAACTGTAGTTCTGTGAAATGGGAAGTGATCTTTCTGGAATGAGAGAAATGGTACCTTGTGACAAAATTGGATGGAGACTGTGGGCCTGACTTCTGCTTGTTTAGTTCCTAAGCAGCTGGGTATTTTCAGTAACTTGCATGGAGATCTGTAGATCCAGAACACACACTTACTAATAAAGGCACTGGCAATCCAGTGTTAAGGGACAACATTGTTCAGTAGACACTTATAACCAAGAATTTAAACTCAAGGTCAGAGTTAAAATGAAGAAAGGAAGGGAACAATTCTCCAGCAAGGCAGGGGCCAAGGAGTTGCACTTTGAAGTTGCAGCAGTTCCTCCATGAAGACTTCATTGTTGACACAATCAACATATAGAGTTCTCAGGAGTGACAAGAACACTACCAGTAAAACAAGAGGAGTGCCAGAGGCAACTTGTCATTCCCCATGTACTTGTAAGGGCACCATTTTGTCCATCAAGGCTTACTTTATATGATCTTTCATGATGTGTAATATAGAGTTATTACAAATAAAAGACAAAGCAGTATATAATAGACAGTCCTAGATCCAACCATTTACTTTTCAGTGTGTCACTTAAAAGTTCTTGAGAAATAAGGAATGTTTGTATTTTTAAAATATATTGCAGTGAAGTGTAATAAGGTCAATATAAAACATAAAGAAAGTTGTAGCTAATATGCAACATACAAAAACACTTGGGATGAAACTCTGAGATGAGTTCAGCACCTACCCACCTTCTGTTTCATGGCCATGTATAGCTTAGCTTAAAAGCTGAGAGAAGGAATGTGGTTGACATGTATTAGCAAATATATTCTAAAAATGTTTTAAAGGCCTGAGGCAACTGAATGTATGATAAAATATTCAATGACTTCTCTATGCTAGATGGCGTGAGTATATTGGAATAGGCTGATTAGCATACAATAACACCATAGCTTTAGACAAAGCCTGCATAGTAAGGATAGCCTAGCTCTCGTTCAAGAAAATGCAGTGGACATTACTTCCCAATAATTTGGAAAGCAGCTAGAGAGTTCTGAGCATTTTTTTTTTAAGTTCTGTACACCAGGCAATTAAAAGTCAAGCACTAAATCAAAACAAATTTAAGAATCGCAGAAATGATTCTTAGGAAATCTTTCTTAGGAAATTTTTCTTAGGAAAAATTTTCTTAGGAAAAGTCTTGCTTCTGTGAAAGGAGTTGCCATGTTGCTGGCAGGTTCCTCTCTTGTTCAGCCCCTGTGCTACATTGCCACAGTCAGTCTTGGGCTGACTTGGGCATTCACAGGTGATATGTTTCAGACAGAGAATCCAACCCAGAAAGGAGAATAGCAAAATAAGGCAACCAAGCTAGAATACAAACTTTTTGGAAGGATGGATAGATTTTTGTGAAACAAGACTTATTTTTTCTTGAATATTTGATCAAACATTTTTCAATCTAAAACAATTTTCAATCCAGAATAATTTTTGAAGCAAAAATTTTTGATCATCCTTATCTGATATGTATTGGAAAAGCTCAATCATTGTATCGAGTATTCTGTCTGAAGCTTACTTGCTCTGCCTGAGAAAGATCCGAATGAAGTAATGTTCTTCAGGTCTTTTTCTATTTTCCAGTTGTCTTCTCAAAGATTAGAGAGCCACTTGGCAGTGCTTAACCTCATTATTGAGAGAGGAAGTTGAAAAGCATTGTTATGAAAACTTTTTTTTTTTAATTAGTAATAATATTCCCATTGCTCATGTAGATTGACTTTAAATAAACATATATTAAGATTTTTGCCTACACTGAAGAACTGTTATAATGTATATAATTTACATAAAATAATTCATGATAATTTAATGAGCTCTTTATTTCCTGTTGATTCAGCTCAGAACTGAGACAATTTGTCACAGATCTGCAGAGAATGAAAAAAATCAGAGATGTAGTAAAGCATGTATTTTGGAAAGTAATGAAAATTTTTCACTTTCTAAGTAGACTTTAACAGCCTGTCATCCAAGGGAAAATTCCCATGGGTCTTCTAATCCCAAGCAATATTTTGGGAAAATTCTGTCTTCTCTTCCCACTACAGCCTTCTGTAATCAAGATTGAGAACTGTATTCAGGTAATCTTTGGGTTCACCTAAGTATTTATAACCCATCTAAACCTGCCTTTCCAGATGCTTATGCAAAGCTCACTGTTTTTTGAAGAGTAGACTGTTGAATCATGCTCTACTGAAGACTTCTTTATGCAAACAAAGTCTCTCTTAAAAAGTGGAAATAAAACAGAAACCAGAACTATTTATTCCAAGTAAGGGAAACTCCATCTGCCTTTAATCAGTACATGGACAACAAAGAGATGGTGCAGATTTTCATTTGCGTGCTTTTGCACAGAGATTGTAAACAAGAGGTTGTGGGCATGTAAGACACAGGCACGTATGTGTCCCTGTACGTAAGTTTATCCCCACACACCTCATAAATTACAAACACATGCAGAATTCTCCTTCCTCACCGGTTTGTGTCTGCAGGGTTGCATGGCCATTAGACTTTCTTTGTTTAAGCCAGAGTTTTTCTGGGATATCTCATTTAAAAAATCATTGTTTCATGTTCTTTTTTAGCACGACTAACAGAAAAAATTATCTTTTAAAAAAACATTGTGACAGTAGTTAGAAGGTTAACCTATTGCTAGCATGACCTCAAACTGAGAAAGCTTTTCATCACCAGCTCAGATGGTAGTGAACAAAAATCATTATCTATCTGATGTTTGCTCAGAAATCTAAGAGGGCAAGAGTGGAGTATCTCAATCCATTTCTTAGTGGATAAATATGGATTCACAGCATGCAAATGCTTCTCATGCTGTCAAAAGTCACTAAATTAGCTGTGATCAAGGGTTGATTAGGAATCATAAAGGATAATCATCTTTTCTCCTCATCCAAAAACCTGCTCTCTACAGAATAGGGCAGCAGTTAAAGGATGATGCTAGATCATTTTTATATGTTTAATAGAATTCAACAAAATAACATTACAGGCCTGAACTTACGGCTGTTTTATCTGGCATCTTTCTCACAACTGCATTTGTACTTCACTAAGACTTAATTAAAGTGTCTTAAACCACAGATGGTTAATCCTGTTTAACCAAACCTTATTTCTGAATAAAAAAGAAAACTATTTGTTTCCTAAAGCTTTATCAAGCATCATTCAGTCCTATCTGTCTCATGCTATCTGTTAATAATTGTCTGGCAGGGTAATGAAACATGTACCAGCCATGCAATTTCACCTCTCCTTCTCCCTCTGCTGTCCTTCTCTCGGCCCTAGTGCACTCTCTGTTCCTTCAGGCACATTCCTGAATGGTTCTGTGTTTCTAGAAGCATTTAGTTACAGGACTAACCTATAACAATATGAATCCCACCCTGTTCCTCAGAATTTCACTTCTATTGGCACAGGTTTATTTTCAAAGTGTGTGTTACACGTTATTTCGTGTGCATTTTTTCAATGGGAAGGGGGGAACAAGAACAGCAGTCTTAAAATGTTTTTGTTTACATTTTTTTAAAACTTTGCTGTTCCAGGAGGTAGAAGAATATGGTTATTTGGTTGTTGGGGTTTTTTTTTTTGGAGAGGGAAGTGGAACAGATCCCTCCTCAGCTATCTTCTGGCTGTATCCTTAGGACGGTGTCCAATTTTAATGCACATTTCTCAATTAACATACTTCATGTTTTACGAGGTATAAAGTTGCACCTCATGAGATGCATGACCCTAAGCCCAGCGGGACATGGCCAAACTTGTCACATTAGTGGGCTTTCAGAAAACAGTACTAAATTCATTGCTTTTTTTGCTGTAAACCTGATTCAAACTTGGGTCTCAAGCTGAGAGACTGGTGTATTAACCTAATGTGCCCACTTGACTCTCTCCTAAGTATCATGATAGATTTCTTTTAATCTGCAGCAGAAAATAAATTGCTGGAGGAAAAAAATTAAAGATTTGTACTCTTTAAAGACTAATCACTTTCAGGCACTGTATAACAAACAGTGAGATTCAGAATGAATCCTTTTACTGCATTACTCATGACAGCTTACAACCCAGACTATTAAACATTCATCAATAAAAATTTAACATCCCATCTTCCCTTTGATATCCTCAACTACTCCCTACATAAGACAACAAGAAGGCTTTCCACAGCTCAGTGTGATGGCAGGACATCAAAGCAGCCTCCACAGCTAGCCTGCTTCGAACAGTTTCTTGTATTTAGAAAGTAGAGTTGTCACATGGGAGAGGAAAAAGCAATGCGGGAGATTCTCTCTGGTTTGAGTATATATAATCCCTCCCAACAGGATGCAGTATGTCCATGTTGTGGCTGAGTGGCAAGTTGCAATTCACTTTTCTTCAGATGAGTATTCAACAAACCACAAAGAAGCAGGAAAGAAGAGCTGGATATTTTCCTTGTTAAACAATGCGCACTCTATGCCAGGACTTTAACTGCTTGAAAAAAGGAAAGGCTTTTGCTTAATAAATTACCAGGTTATATCATATCCTAGATTGAACAATTTGTTGTAGCTACTGCTTGATGGAGAAGTGAACTTTGTAAACAAATCCATTTGCTTTCCTGTTGCCTTAAGAAGATTCATACTTGACTTTGAAAAGTCAAGCAGGAAATTTTCAATGGGCAAGTCCAGTTCAGATCAGAAACTTCCATTTTCAGCTACTTAATACAAAAAGCTGGAAATTAGACCCTGAAAAATAAATCTAGAAATCTCAGAGACAAGTTCACAAGAGAAGATTTGGGGCAGTTTCTACACCTTCAGTCATGCTTAAATGTCATTCCCTGGTGATTTTTAATTTCTCTCATGTCTACTCTGGCCTAAAGCAAAAGGACAGTGCTGCATGAATTTGAGAGAGAAAAAAAATGGCTCAAACTTTTAAAAGTTCAATCTAGGCTGAAGGTTCAGCTCAGTAATGTGACGCTCACATTTACTTACTTGAAATTTAGGTAACAGATTTCACCTATTCTTGGCCTCAGTCTGGAACATCAACAGGTGAGTTTACCTACGTCGTGTGTACCATTATACCAGTGAATCAGCTGGAAACAAAGATGATGTTAAAAATCATTACTTATTTCATCCATTTGCAATGTTTGTTATAAAGCTTTAGTTTCACAGGGGAAACAGGTGGAATTTCTGGAATGGCTGCTTGAAAACATACTTCTCTCAGGCTACCACATTTGGAAACTGATAATACCTTCCTTGGAAATACTCCTACACCAGTTCCTTTTCTGTCTGTAAATTTTCTATATCCCTCTCACCCAAATGATGCAGGTTCCCTTTACTCTAGTTGTTTCAGTGGAACTGAAGAGCTGTTTGAACTTGTTTAAAAAGCACACCCTTTGGCCAAGCTGAGGCTGAGTGCATCTTGTCCCTCATCCATTCATCTTGCAACTAAATTCATTATCACTAGACAGACTGTACACCAGCATCTCTGCCAGAGCTGTATCCTCTCCCAACAACTGCTGGGCCTCAGCCGTACTTATTGTCCTGAACCTAACTCAAATCCCATTGCAACTGGAAGACTTTTGTGATGTAGGTGGATTTTGGATCACTTGCTAAGCTGGAAGGGCCTTAGGGTTGACAAGTTCTTAGTTTTGTCCTATCTGCCCTTCTCCTCCTCCTACATCCTGACACTGGTCATTTTGACTGCCTGCTGCCCACCTGTGGTGGCCTGGGTTTCAGAAGCAATGATCCTGGCCAAAGTCTGCCTGTTCCAGGAGGAATGAAGGGTCAGAAGCTGGAAAAAAAATCCCACAGTGTGCATCTTTTCAAACAACTATCATTTTCTCGGTCACAGCTGCACTAGGATGAGGGAGAAAACAGAGTAAAAAGCAAGACAGTAAAAGAAAGAAAACAATGCTTTTGTGGTGGTAGAAATTATATTTTTCAAGACTCTTGGATTCCTTCATTGTTTTTTTTTGTCAGGTGACTGATAAACAGAAGCTGTCATTCAGCATAGCTTTTGATAGCATGTTACAGTATCAGGTGGTTAAATAAATTAAAATTATGTCATCAAAGGGTGTGGAAAGGAGAGGAATTATTGCCCACAATTAGGTGTTGATTGACCTGGCTTTTGCTTAGCTTTTAGCAGCCTGTTTAGGAAGCAGAGTGCTGCTAAGGAAGCTCAGAAAATACAGATTCCCTGTCAGCTTCTCTGTCCTGTTGCATTATTAGCAGAGAACCAAAGTTGTTCAGATTCCACATGAACTATAATCACCCCAGCTACAAGTGTTTTGCTGTGGCCTTTTACTTAGCTTCAGTTACTCTCACCTAAAATCCTTTACAATCTGTTCAATTATAGCATTGCAATATTTGCAGAACAACAAACTAAGTTAAAAAAAAATGTGATAAAGGCATAAATGCATTTTTTTCAGTGCTTATACTTCAAATCAGTTCTCAGTATTTTAAAATTTTCTCTAGCAATAGCAGCAGCAACTAATGTCTTTTACTGAGATGCAAAAAGACTATGCCTGGCATAGTCACAAGTATGTTTTAAAACAATTAGTGGGCTAAAATATCATGGAAATTAGACACATTTTCCCATTTTGTTTCCCCCCCTTTAAGAAGCAGATTTTTGTTGTTGTTGTTGTTTGGTTGGATTTTCTTCCAGTTTGGAAAGAATTCTGTATTCAGCTACCCGGGGTCTGTCTTCAATTCACTTAAGGGCTTTCCATTGACTTTCAGGCACTAGCAGTGAAATAAAATGGGGTGAGAGGATGAAATTATCTAGGTGGGACAAGAGATTTAACTTTATTTTGAAAGTCAAGCAGGACTGGAGCAGGAAAATCACACCTTTTTATGTTGCTTCAGAGATGGAAATGCATCTCAATACTACTAGAGCAGGCGCAGTGCTGAAATCCCACAACTAGCAGTGCAATCAGCAGTGCAATTAGTGGCAGAGATGCAGATTTGAAAACAGCACAGAGTGCTGTATGTCTCATGCTACACTCTGATTTTTGTTTCAATGCAGTTCATCTTACACTAGGTTTGCCTTTGCAATAAACAAATATCTGAACAAACACTATTCGGAATGAAAATTACATACTTTATGCAAATTTCACACATTTACCAGTGTCAGTCTTTTATTTTTTTTCATGAAGACGGTATCACTAAGCACACATTCACTCCTGAGATGCATTTCAAGAGAAAATTAAATGGGTCGGACACAATTCACTCAACTGTAGTTTTGCCAGGATAGTGAGACTAACACCTTTTATTTCACTGAAGCTCCATGGGAATTTTAAAGACAGCTACACATTAACAACTGCCAAAACACAGTTCAACCAGTCTCTGTCTTTCCTGCTCTTTCACCTAGTTTCAATTACATTCCTGAGCAAATACAGTGCAAATACTCATCAGGATTTTTGGTTCTTCGAATATGCTAACACTCACTGCTTAAGTAGGTATGGTATGTGGGTTCAAGCCATGTGGATTTGATTAGCAAAACTTAATCAACTGAAATTTGTATGATAAACATTCCTATTAATAAGGACTTTTACTTCTTTACTACCAAAACTGGTGCAGCAGGCATTTCTATTTTTAAGCAGGATATATTCCTAATATAACAATCACATGATATGCAGAATAAGGCTTTGCTGCAGGGCAGAGCAGCATCTGTTATCTCAAATATGTAAGCTGTGACTACCATTTTAAATATAAAATTATCTCAATGTACTAGCTGTGCATAGAATTTTCCTTCTCTTGAAGTAGATTCCAGACGACTGTCTGTCCTAACTGCAAAGAAATTTCATCAAATTCTCAGCACTTTGGTCAAAATTCACACCTATGCAGAGAGACTGTGCAGACCAATGTGTCATTCAAGTCTCACTCAGGTTCTGCGAATCTTGTCTCTACCCAGTTCCTAAAAGATGGTGAGAGGCAAAGGTGCTCTGCATGTCAGAAAAGCAGGCACATTCTTTTATGGTTGGAGTTCACTGTTTTCAAGCGGCTAAGCTAGGCGTTTTGCACAGTGATGAAAGAATTCTCTGGTTTAAAATCCAAAGCTTCACATTTGGAAAAAATTTTAAAGCTACCAAGGCACAAGTCTAGTTAGTTATAGTTCTGCCTTGAAGCAATTTTAGCTCTAAATTCACAGGATGTTCTCAAATTCACATGATCTTTTCAAATTTGCATCCAGATATAAGTATCGGTGAATGTATATTTTAACTAGTACCACTAGTCATTTTAAGCTTAAGTGGTGTTAGTGAAGGTATTATAGCAATATAATAACAACAATGAAACTATAAGCTGTTAGTATTAACGCACAACAGTCAGTCAACACTGGCTTTGGCATTTGTGTGGTAGAAGCAGAATATAAAAATAACTCATTACTATAGGGGAATAGAAAAAAAAATCAATGATACCAGCACAGCTGATATTTCCCCACTTTGCATTGGTTCTCTACAACCAACATGTGGGAAAAAAAGCTTGTTAATACATAGGAGCTCATTTCCCTGATGGTAATCTTTCTTAATGTAGCACTGTGCAGTCTCTCAAACATCAGCCATCTATCTACTCCTGGTCCCAATGTTTCAGTGAAAAACTCCTGTGCATAGAAATAATACTCTTGTAAAATTCTGTACTCTTGCATACTACAAATCTGAAGTAAGAAGAAAATGCAAAGATTTAAGATTTTCCCATTTGATTACCAATGACTTTCTTCTAATAGCTGACAATCAGAAGTACATTAGCTGCTGTCAGTCACCATTACAATTTTTATAATATTGATATCTGTATAGCAGGAATTCAATCAACATATCAATTCAGTTCACATATGTAAACACAGAGAAGCTGTTTCAGTCATGATAACCCTAACTGTACTGCAGATTTTAAAATAACTTCATTTTCACTTCTCCAGCTGCTACTGAAATACATTACAAATGAGAGAATTTAAAATAACTGAAATAGCATCCTTAAACTATAGATAGTGAAGTAGAAGAACAACTTGCAGGATTAAACAAGTATCATGCTGAGAAAACCACTATTGTCTAATTTATAATGCCTGCCAAGCAAGAAAGAAGCCCAGCTAATACAGTATTGACACTTAAACCAGTGCATCTCTGAGAAGTCAGCACAGACCAACAGCAGCGATGAAATGCAGTTCCCACAAAGAACATCTCCCTCAGATAACTCTGAAGTGAAAAGTACTAACATGCACCACTGCAGAAGATGAGAGTTTTTTTTTTTAATCACAGCAGTGGTCCCATGAGGCAGTGCTTGGAGGCACAGTTGGTTTGAAACTGGTCTGCCTGGATCACTGGAGTAATAAAATAACCTGTAAATTGTTCTGAATTACTACTAAGCATCAGTGTAATACCAACAGTAACAGTGCTGAGTATTGAGCTAACCCTGCATTTCTTAAATGTTTGAATATTTCTGTGTGTTCATTTCAAACTGAGACAAACAGCAAATGTCTCTGTTAAGGAGTTACAGCACTGCTGCCTGAACCTGTATTTGAATTTATCATTTATTCATGAGCTTCTCCTCGCAGGATGAACTTGGCACACAATGTGCTGGTCCAGGGATTTCTTAGGGCTCTCTCTGCTCACATACACACATTTCACACTAAAGCACTTGGCTGGTGTTGCACTCTAGACTGCTGTGAGTACCACTGCACTTGCTGGCCTGCAAACACACCAATAAGGAATAAATCCTAAAGAGCAGAAATGGAGAGATAGCAGGCATTTAACACAAAATATCTGACCAGGACATGTTTGTAAATAAGTTGTCAGTAATAGAAGTTAAAAAGTGGGCAGTATGTTGAATAGTTCATTTTGGCGCATTTCAGTTTTTTGAAGAAATAATGGTGGATTTGGTGGTTAAACACTGCTCTTGACATTTTACAGATGTAAGCAAGGGCTTGCAATAACACCATAAAGCCTCCTGCTGTGAATGTTGTCCATTATTTGTTGAGCATCACTCCCATACAGCTGGAAAAAGGGAAGATAGGCAGTACACAAATAAAAATGTTAAGGCACAAAATAACCAAGTCACAGCTACGGTGAAATACTAGTTTTAAAAGCACACTGACAACATGAGATAGTCCACAGGCCAGAGCTTAAAATCCAAACCTAGAGCTTACGCTAGTCACACTTCATGTTAAGAGTCCATTTAAAAAGGTTTATAGATGGTTAATATGTGGTTAAGAGATTCTTTAACACATATTGCAAGCCCGCATAGCTTTTGTGGTGATTACAGATCAAATAATCATAGAATGGTTTCGGTAGGAAGAGACCTTAAAGATCACCTAGTTCCAACCCCCCTGCCATGAACAGGGCTACCTCCTATGAAACCAGGTTGCTCAAAGCCCCATCCAACCTGGTCTTGAATGCTTCCAGGGAGGAGACATCCACAACTTCCCTGGGTGATCTGTTCCAGTGCCTCACCACCCTCACAGAAAAGAACTTATCACTACCCTCCCTGATGAGAAGTTCCTCCCAATCTTTCCTGTAGGCCCCCTTTAAGTACTGGAAGCCTCTTCTCCAGGCTGAACAACCCTGACTGTTTCAGTGTGTCTTCACTGGGGAGGTGGTCCAGTCCCCTGATCATCTTCATGGCCCTCTTCTGGGCCTGCTTGAGCAGGTCTATGTCTTTCTTACGCTGGGGACCCCATGGTTGCACATGGTTCCATGTACATCAGTAGTAGGTGATAAAGATGGTTATAAGTCACATTTGACCCTTCTATAAACAACCTGCAATTATTTAATAAAACATTCACTAATCATTTACTAACTTTTCATACGTTATAAATGGAACTCTTCATTCCACTGCTGACTCTCTCTCATTTCTCAGAATATTCAACTTCCACAATTATAAAGCAAACAAAATAAAATTGGAGGTTACAGACCTTATGAAAATACTATCTAAACTTAAGGTTCTGTGACATTTATTTGTCACAAAAGAATTCCACAATACTTGTTTCTGTGAAATAAATTCAGAATCCTAATTAAAGAGTCACTGTCCTATTTGGTTGCAAAATTTATATTATGCATTAAAAACATACAGGCAATTACCATCCCAGAAACTGAAAGATTATCATTACCTCTTTTTTATGTGTATGGAATTGAGACACACAAAGATAAAGAACTAAGTTTTCCTGAGAGATCATTGTCTTCAACTGCAGAATGTACACCACTGTGTACATTCTGCAGTTGAAGACATTCTCCTTCTCAGGCAGGAGAATGCCTGGCTTGATTTTTAAAAGATGGGAAGCAGAATAAAATTCAGTGCTCCAGTTTCCCAGTGTTATGGGACATAGTTGTGCTTTTACAACAGCATCATCCTGTCACTCTTTGTGAACATCAGAGATATATTTAGATAAAGTCATCAACCCTTCAGGGCTGAGGACATCTGGGACATATTTAATCCCATCCTCTTTGTAGATTTCTCTTCCTACTTCTGCCAAATATTAAAAATAATAAAAAATGGTGATTTCTAGTTCTGTTGTTCCTTTTGAATTGTCTTTAAAACCTATTAGCTTTTATCAATGGCAATCACATTTTCCAAGCTTCCCAATCAAGTCTTCCAAGTATACGAGTTAGAATCTTGCATTGCAAGTTTTCAACTGTAAGTTACTTCTGAAAATAGAGCAGCTGCCTCAAGACTTGCTAGAACATCAAGAAAGGTAGAAACACTGTATTTTTTACTGATTGTAAATGTAAAATTTTCCTCCTAATTAAACCAGACACACTTTCTAGCAGGTAAGTCTAAATTATACCTGGCTCTATGGGAATCCAGGGACCACACATTCCAGACTTTCTTGAGTAAAAAAAAACTTGATGTAATTTCTTCTGGTTCCTGTATGCCACCAGACAAAGATCCATCCTAGCATCTTCACCAGTTCTACTTTTGGTTCTAAGAAGATCCAAGAAGTATACAAAAAGAAAGAGAAAAGAAAACAAGCTAAACTATTTTTAACTCAAAAAGGCTTGCCTGAATTTGATTGAAAGACTGGGCAATGTTCCAGTGGTGAAGGGTGTGTTTTATGCTACCTAGACTACTTCGCCCTTTCCTTCACATAATGCTGATGAGTAACAGAGCAACTTGAAAATCTGAGCACTGAGGTGTGCACGCATTTGAGTTAGTCTATCCCAGTCTTAAGAAGAATTATGAATTGGGAACTACAGCTCTGCTGAGAAGTGGAGCTGCATTAATAGTTTTATATGTAAGACTAAATCACCAGACCCGTTCCTGGGACTCTTAAGTATCAGACTACATTTTATTCTCCCCTCCAACAATTAGACTGAACATCTACAATTCAGAAGAACACAAAAAAGAGAAGGTGAGTTATCAGATGTCAAGCAGAAAAATGCCTGTACTCGATCTACACTATGTAAACAGCCTGATTTTTGCAAACCACCCAAGCAGGAAATCAATGCTGAGTATGTTCTTAATACTCTTTATGAGCCAAACAATATTTGTATCTTGTCTTCTGATGAGAGTGACTAAAACAATTTTCTGGAATAATTTTCCATGGAGATGCTATATTAAAATTTTATAATATTCTGAAATTACTTTTCTACGATGACAGTACTTTCTACTTTGGAACAGGAAGGCCACATAGTTTACTCTTCCAGAACAGTTTATTATGCAGTAGCTATGCTGATATGTTTTCTCATGTAAACATGGACATTGATGAATCCTCAACAGACTCTTAAATTCTACTTATACATCTCTCAACCAAGGGAATATTTTCATTCTTAATTAAAATTGACCTGAGTCCATGCTTCTGTCAAAACGGACAGTCCCTTCTTGTCCTTCAGTTGCAGATGCCTGCTACTTTTCTTCTGTAAACACTTTTGGTTTTATGATTGCACAGGGATCCAAGAGAAAGAATGAAAATTAATCCAAGAGATGAAAAACGGATAGTTTTTATCAGGATCAATACTTGATCTGACTGCCCACAAAGCTCTGTAAGATGAGCGCTGACAGAAGAAAAGACATTGCATGTGCAGTGAGAGTGGGGATATCCCAACTGTTATCTGTGTGAATTTGTATTGGTTGAAAGTAATCATTCGAGTGCAACCTAGCAGAAATTTGCCTTTTCATCTTTCCTTGAGATCTGCTTTTCTTTTAAAATTATAACATAAAACCTGGGGAATTCACAATTATAAACCAAGCAAGTTATATAGGATCACAGAATTCATGTGACTTTTTCTTTCCCCACAGGTAATAACTTTTTGCTACCAAGATGAATTCTTATAAAACACAAAAACTTTGATTTATGCATTAGTTCAAAACTGTAGATTATCTAATGTTGTTGTTTTCAAGACAAATGATGACAGCTGGGTTACGCAATGCTAATACTTTATTTTAATTTACCAGTGGATGTCTACTGTGACCTGTTATTAGGTCTTTTTAGTCAGTCATTTTAATACAACTTGTTATTGCATTTCTGTAAAATTGTGGCAGACAGGAAACATACACAGCACTTTACTTCGGAGTCCTAACTTAGGTGATGAAGTGAGAAATTACTTTCTAGACCCCTATACAGTTAGTAGAGGGAGAGAATCTTTTCCAGAGTTCAACTCAATGTAAGTGCTTAACAAGGGTACTGTAAATGACCAAAGCACTCTCTCACTTTTGCTTGTGACTCTACAATGAAAGACTTGACTTATAGGAAAAAAAAAAGGCTCAACTTTATCATGTTAATAAAAATAACGAACAATATACCTTAGAGGAATGGGTTGCATAGTCCCCCTTGTTTGAAAGGATTGGATAGAAATGCAATTAAGACAAAAAGACACTCATAAATGATAGGAATTAAGGTAAGAAAGAGAAGCTTTGCTTTTCAATTCAAGAAGCTACATGAAGGAAAATAGAATTTAAAAAAATCCAAGACCAATTTGCCTTGGAACAAAGTAATAATTTTATCAAGAATTATTCTTTCCTAGCCTTTGACTAGTGTCTTACTCTGCTGAAAGAAGACCACTAACTAAGAGCATGGTACCAGCACCTCCTGGCTTCTTGAATATAGTTCTATATCATCGGGAATCCTGAGATTAAGATCGTGAAAGTTGGCCAACTCTTGGTTATCCTTAGTATCTTTGTTCTTTTTTACTGTTTTTGTCTTGTGTTTTTTATTAGCTGAGAGATGGATGAGGCTTTTATCCTTTGATTATAGTGTGAAAGTGTGTTGTATGTACACGTGTCTGAAAGATCCTATAACACCTACACAAGGAAGACATCAGACAAAGGTTTATGTATTCTTGAAAAAATCTCATAAATATTCTCAGTAAAAGGGGTCCTGTATTCTGGGTTTAACATTTCTAAAAAATATAAAGCTGTTAACAATTGTATTTCTACTAATCAGAATGTTCTTGTAAGACCCATAATGTTGTATCTATACCAAGGAAAAGATGAAGGAAAGGGTTAGCCATCACAATAGAAATTCAAGAGTGGAAGCTTTCTATTTGGCTCTGATTCTGTGGTTCAAAAATAGGACAGCAGTTTGAGTTCAGCAGAAAAGTACTCAGCTATCCTCAATTTACATTTGCTTGACCCAGTTAAAAGGATTTTTTCAGGGTTTCTAAGTCTGTTAACTGCCATGCTCTTAAGTTGCCCTTCAGAGTTTATAAGACTCAGTGGTGCTAATCCAATATTGCATTCTAAACTAGTATTAAGACCAGCTCATTGATTTCCTCATGGTCTGATTTGTATTGTTTTAGAAAATGCTTATTTTGCTGTTATAAACAGTAGCTTAGAACTTGTGACAGCATTTTCTTAGTGTTAATTTTATAAGTACTTTTAAGAAAATGCAAAAAAGGCAGTTCATATTTCTTTCCATCAGCAATGTGTTTCAATGATCTTTCAGAGTTTAGCTACAAATAAACAGGTTGACCTGAAAGCCATGACTAAATGTGGTCTATCATGCAGAATTAACATCCATTCTGTTATGCTGACTACATCTTCAGGATAGGCCTTGTAGCTAATGCTCAAGCATGATAAACAGAAATTCAGAATTATTTTCCTGCCCTGCTGAAAATGTACATGAAACTTTTGTTTCTCATACATTACACTTGCCCCAGACCAAGTATTGTCTCAAATGCAGCAGATATAAATATATATTTATCTTATATGTAGCAAAAAAGAAAAGCCAAGAGTGCTAGCAGCATTTGTGTTTTGCATACAACCAGTTGCCTCAGGCCACTAGAGGCTACTGCAGGCTAGTAGTAATGCTCCTTTTCCAAGACTGTTATGCCATTTATTGTTTAAAAGAGAGGATGTGGAAGGAGGAGTTAACATACCTGATATGTTGAACTTACTTCAAAAAACCTAAAATTACGGACATGTCTATAAGGAATGTCTTTGTCTACTCCAAAAGCTTTCTGCCTAGAGTCTGAATAATGGCATTAATTAAAAACATAATTTGTTTTTTACTAAACAGATTGATCAAACTTTGAATCATATTGTGCTCAGGGGCTTTAGCAAAATCTAGAATTTCTCTTTCTTAGCCCTCAAAACGAGTTTCTAAGCAAATACAGTAGAAACAACTCACAGTTGCTGTGGGCTTTGATGGATGCTTTAAACCAAGGCAAATGATATCAGACTAGAATTGGAACCCCTCACATCTGTTTTATATTCTCTCTTGTTTTCATAAAGGTCATAGAGACTCAGGCCTATATGTCCTCTGTATGCTTTAGATATATTTTTTTTTACATTTACAAAGGAAAAGTGTATGTACACTAAAAAAATGTTTCCAGGCTTAAGGAAGTCCAGTGTATTTCTGATGCACATTGGCACCAACACTCCTCACTTCTGAGAACTGGACAGTAGTTTGTAACAAACAAGAAGTGAGAAAATATATCATTACACTTTGGATGGTTGATATTCTTATCTAGGCTATGATTTCAGGCCTTGGACAAGTGAATAATAAGCATAATATAGAAGTAATCACTAGCAGCATTACGTAGAACTGTTTATCAGTTCAGGAACATATTTAACATTAGCTCTTAAAGGAGACTTAAAAGGAGAGATGAGCCTCTGCAAAGGGAAATTAAAGGGTACATGGCAAAAAAAGGATCAGGAACTCTAAAGCTAAAGAATTAACATTCAAATTGTTCCTGCAAATTTACTAGTTAGTTAATGCTTAAAGAATTTGCAACAGATTCACTTACTAAAATAGTTTTAGAAAGTCAATCATATTATATATATTGAAAATGCTGATATAAGTGGCCACTCCAAATCCGTATTTTCTTCTTATATTGTGTTTGTACAGTAGCCAGCTCAAACGAGACACAATCATGAGCTGGGCTTTTGAACACTACCATCATGCTAGTGAATAATTCAGGAAAGATGATAGTACAAATCCACTAGTACAAGGGAAACTGAGTCAGCTTGTGAAAACATTTAGGTAATTGGCCCAACTGACAGCAATTACCAGATTTTATTTACAATGTGTTTTAAAAACTACCTGCTCTCAGTTAGTTAGCTGCCATTTCAGAAGTTTACAGTTCTACTCTCTGAAGCAAGTAGGTTTTTTTAACCCCAAGATGGCTTTATCTTATCTTAATTTACTGCCTGTTTTCCAAATAGACTGTGTAGATACCACTGGCAAAAGAATCATATTAGAATACTTTCAGGTACAGAGGTTATCAACATCATAATACAGATCAGGAGAGAAACCAGACCACAACTTGTGCAGGGATTTAGCACCAGCTGGGACTGTTAGCAACGACAGGCTTCAGAGGAGCCATGTCTCCCTCCTGGGGAACTCCTGCTAGCACAGGGCAATGAAAACCTCAGTCAGGCCTATGGCCCATGCCCTGCTCTGCGCTAACAGGTGCTGCCTTGGTGCTCTGCCCACTTTGGGTTGCTAGAGCAGACAGGTGCAGAGAGGTGGACACTGCATGCTACTGGCAGCGTCAGTCTGGAGAAGATCCAGAGACAGCTGATGGCTGAACTGTTCAGGATCCAAATGGAAAAATCCTACTGAACAGAACAGATGTTAATGGTACAGAAGGTTCAAAACAAAGGCTATGTTTGAATCTAAGTCAAGTTTTGAGTTACACATGCTCTGATTAGGACAATAATGAATTGACAGTCTCCAGGACAGAAAAGCAATCCTGGATTTTTGGATCAAGAAACTGTTTTTCAGATATCCATGAATTCTCATTTTAGCATGTTTCAAGAACATTGTGGACTATAATCTCTGTTCCTATGATTGAAAAAAAACACTGAAGGAACAGAAGTTGCATGACATTTTACTAGTAATGAGTTTGGCTTTGAAACATCATTCACATTACTGACACAAGTTTCATAAGGGCTTTCTAAGCCTTGGCACACTGCAAAACAAAGAAATGAACATAATGTTAATATGTCTCATTCTCAGAGTATAATAGTAGTAGTATTCTGTTTTCTTGGGCTCTCGCTCCTAAGTCTTTTGGTAAGCTAGGCTGGGCTGGGCAGATAATGCCTTCCTGTAATTGCAATGGACTTTTGGAAATCTATTAAATAGTAGGCTGTAACTATATTACACTGGTGTCTTCCAGAAAATGTACAAAAGGGTACTAGTAGAACTGGTATGTTATTTTATTTTAAACTAAGTTAATGGGAAAACAACAACAGCAACAAAAACCCACAACAAAAAAAAAAAGTGAGAGAGACAGAATGACACAGCCAGCAAATCTGTAGAAGAGCCAGGGACAGAACCTGAACTACTCACATGCCTCTTCTGTGCCCAAAACAAGGCACGCTGATGGAAGAAACATTTCTAAATTTTCATTTTCCTTGCTTTGAATTAGCAAACCTGTCCATGACAGTCACTGCTATGCATTAACACTCAGTCACAGAATAGAGAAGAATGATTTTTCTGTCTGAGTTTGTGACTGAGTTTGAAGTTTGCATTTTTTTAGGCATTTCAAGTTGTATGAAATTCTGTTCTGCTCTGTGAAGATTTTAGTAGGTCACTCATTAGAATTAACCGGGTAAAAAGGGCACATACAATAGTCTGCACGTGCTTGCTTGTTTCAGATTAAATAAACTTGCCAGCAAATATTGTATTTTAATGCAAATGTAACCTTGTACAACTCTATTGCAACAGAGATGAGACATTCTTCCACTCGAAGAAGAGCTTACCCAGTAGATAAAAAGAACAAGACATTAACTTAAAACAAGCAAAATAAGCAAAGTATCTGGAAAGATTAAATCATGCAGAGAAACTCTCCAGTCAAAACAAAGTTGTCCTTTTGTAAGTTATTTTGTTACATTTAAAAACAGAGCTTATGTTGTCTCAGTTCTTATTGTTGTTTTAAATACCAACTTCAAAGAGCATTAAATGTAAAGTATATCTTTTGATTTCAGTTACTGAACATAAACTGTATGTGGAAATGAACAAGAAGATCGGGCTGAAGGGAAATGTAATGTCGAAGATCTAGTGTACTCTAGAAAGAAACTAGAAGGCTTCTGTTTTGTTCATATGGGCTACTGAGAATAGCAGTCTATTCCGTGGTTTCCTTTTCCTTTATGTGGAACTTGCACAAGCTGGAAATGCAGTTTTCAACCCAGGGGAATGACAGAGGCATTTCATTCTACTTCACTCACTTGAGAAGTCCACCTCTGTTCTGCAGGGTACTCAGGCACAACGATAAATTTCAAACATAGCTGTTAGCACATAAGTAATGTCTCACTGTCCTTACCAAGCTCTAAGCATGTGCTGAAACACTTTGCTGAAGAGGAACATGCTTAAGCATGTGCCTAACAGATTTTTCAAGTTGGAATAGGTTCAAATGTAATCTGTTACAGCTCCCTGAAGGCTAATCTGTAGTAAATTTGAGAGATAACATTTATATTATAAATAAAAAACAGAAAGAACTTAAAAATTTAGTGACAGTTTAATCTTTGTGGTGTTGAGTCAAAATAGGAGTAATTATTACAGGCAAAACTGGAGAACTGTTGATGAAATTAATTTTCATTTCTTGTTGAACTTCAATCTCAAAGTATAAAACCCTAGTTCTTGATAGAATATAAGCCTGTGGAAAGAAAATTTCCAGAGTTGGCACAGGACTTTTCAATAGAAGATCACATAAAGGATAGTAGTAATCACTCTGATTTCAAACGTCTTAATGACCAAATCGCATAGACTGTTATAATGATTCATTCTAGGGTCTCAATAAGGAGGAAAAAAATTGAAATAAAACACCTTAATCATAAGTCATTCAAATGGCAAATGCGAAACACATTCAAAACCTTATATCCATTTCTTTTTGGTGTTATGTGAACAGTCCTCTAATCTGGAGAGGTTCCTGGTACAGCAGCTACGGTAACTGCGTAAGTTATGGACATATTAATAACTGTAACTTCATAGTCAGCCATTAAGAGCAGCTCATATTTTAAGAGGTGACAAATGGGTTTTAGTGTCTTAGTATTCACAAAGAGGATGTTTGTCAAAACCACTAAAGACTTTTAAAAACCGAGATGGATAATTATAATGCATGTATAGTCACACTATATAGCTAAAATTTGTATTATACTTATGCAGACAAAGTTATCAAAAAAGGTATGTGAACTGACTTTTAGTGAGAGTGGTTAAGGGTTAGATATTTACACTCTTGAAATAATTTCATTTTCACCTGTATAGATCTACGTGGAGAGGGGCAGTGGCATGTATAAGTTGAGGTTAGCTTTTTGGCTTTCATTAAAATCAGAGGAACAAGGAAACTGAAACTGCTTCTTCAATACAATCTCCTAGTTAAGTCAGAACCCACTGAGAGGCAAAGAATTCAAAATAATGTACTGTTGTGGCAGAAAAAACATACAGTAATGAAGTAAACCAACCCTCTGTTAACAGTGATCCTTACTTACATACTTGGATCAACAGAAAGAAATCATTAGTAATTTGTATGAACATATTACTCTATATCATAGGTTTCAAAACCAGAAAGAGTAAAACTTTAATCACAGTCATCTGAGTCCAGCCCAATGCAGGAGGAAACTTGATTAATTCTGTTGGTCCAGGCATACGTGCCTGGAAAATACATTAAATAGGTCCACTAAAACACCATTTGTTCTTCTAAAGTCCTATACTGCATATTCTCTAATCACCAATATTTTCCACAGTTTAAGTTAGATGACTAAAGCTCTTATATACTTTTAGAAATCTCATTTTAGTTATTAATTCTACTTTTTATTTCCTCAGAGCAAATTTCTCCCTCCCATTTCTGAGAGATTCACAATATCCAAAATTTCTCACTCTGAAAATTTGTTCTGCTTAGCTGTCAAGAATGCATTTTAGTACTTCCTGATTTCCTTCAAATAATATCATGAAGAATGAATGCCGATACTCCTTTTTGAAATGTCATTATTGTTCATACAAAATTTTTAAAAATCTTTTTTTGGATACTTTCGCATTTTCTAGTCAATTTGTACTGTCTCATTTTCCATCATTTGTGCCTAGTGTTCACATTGCTCAGCTTGATGAACTTGATTCATAGCTTTTTACACATTTTAATTGTTTATAATTGATTTTCACGTCTTATTAATCATGAAAGTTATCTCCTATATATTGATCTCAAATCTTCATTCTTCACTAGTTTTCTGCCTTAATTTGAGGATTTTAATACTTTTCAAAAGATGGCAGTGTCTTCTCTGGGACTGATGGCCCTGTTATTTGGAAATGCTTCAGCTTTTTTTTTCTTTAGAATCTAAATTCCTTGATCATTTTCTAATGGCTTTGTGTTTTGTTGATGGGCGTGTTTGGTCTTCTGGAGAGTTGTTTTGCCAATTGACAGGGCCAACAGTAAGAACACAGACATTCACAAAAGGCATAGGCTTATTTTGCTGTCTATTTCAAGATGATACAGCATTGCAATGATATGGTTGGCAGCAGTGGGAATAAGCGGGGTAAAGTAACTGTAGTCCAAAGTTGCTGGGGAGCCCCTGTTGCAGAGATACGTCACCAATTGCTCTATTAATACATTACCAACATCCAGATCCATAGTCACTGGGGAGCCCTGGTTGTGGCAAGGATTTGAGGAACCTGTCCCAGCAATTGGAAAGACCTACGCAACGTGTTCACTTGTAGGTGAGGCATCTATGCAGTGTGTTCACTTGTAGGTGAGGCATCCCCAATAAAAATAGCCATTTTCATCCCTTCTTCCTTCATTTGTTGTATACAGTCTTGCAAAGTATACCGCTGATGTTCAGATCCTGGCCAGACATTTTCTGTACAGTATTTGATATTACACCCTGAGTGGCTAAAGCTAACAGATTAATATGGTGAACGTTATTTTGAAATGCTTCTTGCACAAAGGAATCTAACTCAAAACCAAAAACTTATGGAATCCCCCAAGTCCAGAGTAACCCCTAACACTCCCTGATCATGCAAACGCACCATCCTGGAAAGCAGAGACTCCCCTGTCAATTGGCAAGAGTCTTCCAGAATGTGAGAAGTTTGTGGTTTGCATAGATGGCTTAGAAAAAAGTAATGTAGCAGAAATGTTACAAAGACCCCTGGAGGCTGAAATGAAGTCTTATAGCAAGACATGAGCTAGGGCAGTTCTGATGCTTATCTGACTTTGGGGTCCAAAGTGGCCCTGGAACAGCTTGAATATCAGAGATTATATGTATGATAGACAGGCGTATCTTCTACCCTCCCCTCATCTATGCCAAGTGCAGCTGACACTCTTTTCCAAGGAATTTGAAGAAGAGATTTCTCTAAAGTGCAGATGATGTCTCTATTTGTGTCTGTCCTGGTTTGAGTTAGAATAGACCTAGTGATTTTCCTTTTCAGCTTAGTCTCTTTTAACTAACTGCACTTTCTGAATTTAACAGCATATTTTCACAGACAGTGTTTGCTTCCAGCAGTGATAACGCTCAATGTTTAGAGTTACTATGAAGATTGGAATGCAGACCAAGGTCATTGCTAAATGTTGTGTGCTACATTAGGGGTGCAGAAAATAACGGGCTGCACACCTGTGGGGAGGAGCAGAAAGCTGAGTGACCACGAGGGTCAATCTCTCTTCTTCAATGGCCAGCATCTGAGGAGGACTCCATAGGTTCTGCTTTCGATCCTGATCCATGTGTGGGACTTCCACAGTGCCTGCTTCACAGCACCAGTAGTAACGTTG
>JAVSBS010011506.1:0-13681 GCA_033124195.1 Coracias cyanogaster | reverse complement strand
GGGAATTGCACATTTTTGTTTATCAATATTACCCGGCCGGATGATTTCAGCTGGATGATAGGAAAAACCTGGGGAGTTAGATACAGAGAACTTCATAGCAGAGATAGAGGAGGAGATCGTTAGTCATTTTTAATAGCAGCGGGATCTGCCCGTGATTTCGGGGAGCGGGGGAATGTTCCCGGAGCTTGCTGCCCGCCCCCTGCCCGCGTCCCCCTTGCCTTGCACCACGGCTGCGGACCCTGCCGGGGGATCGGGTCCCACCGCCCCCGCCCCGGCGCCCAGGCCGCCCATCCCCGGCCCCGCTGCTCCCGCGGCACGGAGCGGCCTCTCCTCGCTGCGCCCGTTGCCCCGGCTCCCTGGAGCCCCTCGGCACAGCCCGGGGGGCGGTTCGGCTCCCCGGGGGGGCTGGGCAGGATGCCGGGCATGGGGGCCGCTGCCGAGCCCGCCCCGAGAACTGGGGCTCCTCTGGGGAACTGGGGCTCTCCCAGGGCAGGAGTGGGGAGGGACCAGAAAAGCTGGTGAGGTCCGGCCGTGCCAGGAGCACGTGTCACCAGGAGGACGGGGATCTCTGCCCTGGCACAGGTGGCACCTGGCACTGCTGGGATGGAGCGTCGGCATCCAGCCTGGCAGCGGGCATCAGCCGTGTCCTGAGTGGGAAGAGGGGCTCGTGTCTGCTGGGACACTTGGGCGTGGGGGGGCCTGGCACCTGGCAGGGAGGTTACTGGGAGGTACTGGGATTTCGTGGGGCCCTGGGCCCCACCTGCGTAAGCATTTCAGGGGGTATCACTGGCGTTTATTTGAGTGTAGGGCGAGGCAGTGTCCGGCCGGTAATGATTAACCTCAGGCTGAGCTGGAGGATGAGGCCCCCCCCTGCACGAGGGGCTGGGGGGTTCTGTCCCCCCCATGCTCCCTACCGGTTCCTGGGGGCCATGGCTCAGCCCGTGGGGCTGGACAGATGCTTTCCCCCTCCCACCCCTGCCCAGGGATGATTGGCCCCTGTCCCTTCCCTGTGCCCCCACTTGAGGCCGCATCCACCTGTGGCATGGGGACACTCCCAGCGCTGTCCCCACGAGCTGAGGGGCCGTGGGGGACCCAACCCTGCGGAGGCTGCTGTGGGGGCCCCATTGTCAAGGCAGCTCCTCCGTGCTCGGTGCCAAGTGGGGCAGAGGGACCCCCCCTCCGCGGGGCCGGCGGCGGGGTGGGGCCTCCCCACCTGCTCCAGGTGCTCTATAAAGCTCCCGCCGCCCTTGAGCCACCAGTTCCGGATCCCTGGATTGCGGGAGCGTGCCACCGGCTAACGGGAGAGCAGCCGCCGCAGAGCCCCGAGAGGCTTCGGGACCCCCGGGATGAGCCCCATGGCGTTCACCGGCCTGCTGCTGCTGCTGCTGCTGGGCACGGGTGAGGAGCTGGGGCCGCTGGCACCCCAGGCCAGAGGGAGCCGGGCTGGGACATGGGCAAGCGGGGAGGTAACGGGGCAGGGGGACAGCAGCAGGGTCCCCTGGGCTGTTTTCTGACCCCGGGACACCAGAGCCGGTGGCCCCCAACACCCCTGCAGCAGGGGCTTCGCTGTCTCTCCCGATCTGGCCCTGGGGTGCAGCGGCCCCATGGGCTGGTTGTCCCCAGCCAAGCTGTGACCTGGGGACCCTCGCTCAGTCCATGGCCCCTCTTACCTGTGTCCAAAAGGATCGGCCAGGGCCGGGCAGTCAGGCTGTGCCGGGACCAGCCGGAGCAGGCTGTGCCCGGGGCTGGCAGGCTGGTATGCAGGTGTGTCTCGGTGAGCCGTCCGGACCCCGGGCTCTCCTCCAGTGCCGCCGGCACCCGCTGGGAAACCGCCCGGGAGCCGCCCGCGCTGGCCATCGGCCAGGCCACACAGGTCCAAGGGGGCACAGCTGGCAGCGTGGGGTGCCACGTCGCCCAGCCCTGCGACCCGCTGCAAAGGGGGTTTTATAGGGGGGGGGCGGCTGTGCTCAAGCCTGCGGTGTGGCGGGGTCACTCCAGGATGAGAAGGGGGTTTGCAGGGCTACACACAGGGCTGGTGCTGGTGGTGGTGCTTCTCAGCACCTGCTGGCCCAGGGGAGCATCAAGCCATGGATCCACATTGTGTAAAACCTTCCCAAAGCAGTGCTGGAGTCCCAGCCGCTGACTCCTGGTGTTTCCCCTAGGTACATGTGACATTTTGGACACCGAGACCACCACAGAGACGACCACAACTGACACAACCACCACGGAGACCACCACAACCGACACAACCACCACGGAGACAACCATCAAGATAACCACCGCTCTGAACTTCATCTCCAAAAACACACGTGCCAACAGGATCCCAGCTTCCATCTCTTCCCACTCCTTAGTCTTCCCCACCACAAGCAACACCACAAACGTCCAGTCCAGCAACAGCTCCACAGGCAACACCACATCCAACAGCACCGCGGTGCCCGTCTCTGACAGCACTCCCACCTCCCACTCCAACACCACCACAAACAGCACCGACGGAGTCCCCCCCTTCAGCACCAACACGACCAACAGCAGCTCGGTGGCTCCCACCTCCCCAGGCGCAGTGATGACCGTCTTCAGCACCAAAGGCAAGGGGAGCAGCAGCACTCAGGTCATCCCCACACAGGATGGCCCTGCTCAGGGGAGCACGGCTCCCAGGCTGACCCCCACAGCTGTGCTGGGCAGTGGCCCCAACCCCAGCAAAGCTGCAGCCCTGCATCCCACTGCGGTCCAGCTGCTCCTCCGCGTCCCACTGTCCTTCCGCATCATCAACAGGAGCTTCAATGAGAGCCTGCGCAACCCCACGTCAAAGGAGTACCAGAGCCTACAGTACACGGTCTTGACCATGGTGAGTCCCAGCCCTGCTCGCAGGCTGCCAGGGCGAGCGAACACCCCCGATCCGTGTTGGGAAGGATCCACCTCCTGCCGGGGCTCCCCATGGAAGTGCCCTGAGCAGCCGCTCTGCCAGGCGCTTCAGCAGCCCCGGCCGGCCCTGCGAGGAGATGGGCGGGAGGGGGTGTCTGCCAGGGAGGTGGCCGTCACCCCCATGCTTTGTTCCAGTTCGAACGTGTCTTTGGCTGTGCGAACTGCATGGGCAGGCTGACCTACAAGGGATGCAGCGAGCTCCGTTTCAGGTGAGTGGGCCAGTGGCACCAGCTGCCGAGGCCACCGTGTCCAGGCTGCACGGTGCAGAGACCCCCAGCAGCGATCCCGGCGCTAACACCTCCTCTCATGGGCAGCCAAGGCTCAGTGGAGGTGCAATCCACCCTCGTGTTTGGGCACGGCAATGGCACCATCACTAGTGATGCCGCTGAACGACGACTGAGGAACAGCCTGGACCCGAATGGCTTCATCATGGACCTGCAGCTGGCCAGCATCCAGAGTGAGCGGGAGCTTTGGGCTGGGGGCACCAGGGTGGATGGATCTCCAGGGGGTTCCTCTGGGGACAAGCGCTGCCCCATCCTGGCCAGTCCCTGATGGTGGGGCAGGCTCGGGGCTTGCAGCCGGCAGAGCCAGGGGAGTTTCCCAGTGCCTGTGGCGGACAACACTGGGAAGACCAACTGGACCCTGTGGAGGAAGGCTCATCCCCTTGCACCCCATCCCGAGGGTCTCTCGGGGCTGTTTGTCCTGGCCAGCCCCATGGCTCTGCTCAGCAGCGCAGACACGGCTCTGGTCCCCTTTCAGGCGCTGTGGAGGTGATGTCCCCGGCACCAGTGCCGGTGGTCCCAGACTGGGCCATTGCTTTGCTGGTCCTGGTCTGCATCCTGTTGCTGCTGAGCATCCTGACCTGCCTTCTGATGGTGAGTGCCCCATTCCTGTCCTCACCTGCCTGCTGCTGGTGGGTCCTCTGTCCTTGTACCCGTGCCATCAGGCCCCTGACCCCTTCCCTCTCCCCCCCCCAGACCACCTGCACATGCCGCCGGAAAAGCCGAGGGAAGCTGGACCTGCTCAGCACGAAGGACTCCTACCACCCCATGGCTGAGTACCCCCCGTACCAGAGCCACGGGCGCTACGTGCCGCCCCACAGCAAGCCCAGCCCCTACAGCCAGGTGAGACCCCAGAGCCACCGTCCCCAGGGCTGGTCCCAGCCACGGCAGGGCTGGGGTGGGGCAGGGAAAGGTGTTTTTTGGTGCAGTCGGGCAGCTGGGCACGTCCCTTGACCGCTGGGTTAATGGCTAACAGGCTAACGGAGCTGGTGGGGCAAGGGATGAGTGTCCCTGGGAGCCCGCTCCATGCCGGTCCCCTCCTGGCTGTGAGGTGAGCATAACTTTCACGCCTGGATGGAGCAGCGGTGACGGGCGCGCGGCCGGCACTGGCAGACCTGTCCCGGCTCCGGGAAGCTCCTCATGACCTTGGGCAGTGGGCATGGGGCTCATCATTGCCCACCTGTGCTGCCCCTTCTCAGGCTCGGCCACATCCCAGCTGGACCCTCGCATCCGCCGGAGTCGGGGCAGCCTTCTGCCCTGGACGGGGAGCGGGGTTGGGGCAGGGCAGGGGGCTGTGGGGCTCATCCCCATATTTTGCACCCTGGATCCTGCACCAGCAGCTCTGAAACCGGAGCTGTAGGTGCAGTGTCAGCACCAAAGGGCACGGCTCCCCCAAGCAATGCAGGGTTTGGGGGGCCAGCCCCGGCCCCCCGCATTTCCCTGCACGCTGGCGCTGCAGGCAGGGGCCACATCCAGCTGCTTGGCTCCATGTGAGCAGCTCGCCCTGTTCAAATACCAGGGGCCTGGGTAAATATTTACCTTTACTCTTGCCGGGCAGGCTTATCGTGCAGGAGGAGCGGAACACGGCCAGGGCCACCGCAGCTCCTCTGCCAGCCCCTGCACGCAGGGGTGCCCGTGGAGACTATGGGTGCCCACCACACGGGGGGATGCGTTCTTCGGCTGAGGGTGTGGGGGTCCCTTCCTGCCCCAGCCCGGCCCTGACACCCCTTCACCGCTCCCTCCCAGGTGGCCGGCAGCAATGGCGCAGGGACCGGCACCTTCACCTACACCAACCCTGCCACCGCCTCCGACAACCTCTGAGGGACACGCTGGGATCGCGGGAGGCTGCCAAGGGGAGGGGGTGGCCGTGGACTCCCGCTCCCGGGGGAGCAGCACCGGCCCCGGGCGCATCCCCCGGTGCTGCTGGGCCCCTCGCCACGGGCAGCGGGAGCCGGATGGTTCTGGAGCAGCTGGATTTGTGCGCATGACAGAACTGGATGGACAAAGATTCGGGGAGGGTCCCCCGTGGCCCCTGCACTCGCTTGGCTTTGCAACCCAGCTCCACGTCGTGGGCGGGGGTCCGAGCTTGTGCCCCCCTCCTCCCCTGGGGATTCAGTTGCTCTATTTGTGGTGTTATTTTATATAAATATATGCGTGCGGGGTGTCAGCGCCGGCTTGGCTTGGCGGGGAAGCGGGGTGGCAGGATCTTCAACCGTGGCATGTTATCGCCTTTCCCAATAAAAGGATGGGTGCAGCCGGGCACCGTGTCCCGAGGGGCTGTGGCAAGCCCCGGCACACCGCGATGCTGCGGGGGCTTCCCCAGCGCCCAGTGACTCCCCTTCTGGCTCTGTGGCTGGGGGGATGTCCCCGGCATCGCTGTCACCCACCCAGGGTGACCTCAGCTCTGTGGGGCCCACTCTCAGTTCTCGGTCAGGCAGGCGTGTGGGGTTTGTGCCAGGGTTGTTTGTCACTCGCTGTCATTGTGCCTCCAGGTGCCCGGGCACAGGCGGTGTCCCTGTCCCCCTGTGTCTCCTCGGGTGTGACCATGTCCTGTCGCGACACCGTCTCGCTCACATCCCACCTGCCCGTCCCACGCTCTCGGTTTCTGTCTCGTGAGCAAACGTGTCTCGTTTGACGCAACCGCCGATCCCGCGGTTGCACAAGCGGAACGCAGCGGTGACGGTGGGGCTGCGAAGCTGCGGGGCGAGCGTGGTGAGGGCCGTACGTGCATTGCTGGCACGCACGCAGCCGTGTCCGAGCCCAGACAGTCCCACCCCGCCTGCTCTGGGCTCGGGATCCTCCGAACCCCGCGTGAGCCCTGAGACGGGGCCACCGGGAGGAAGAGGAGCACGGGAGGGCTGTGGGATGTGCCAAGGGGCAGCGAGGTGGCTCTGGGAGACCATGTGCTGGGCTGTGCCAGAGCACAAGCCTTTGAGATGAGCCACGGGCAGCCCCCCGGCAGTCCCAGTTTGGGCTGGGCCCGCGCTAGGGGCTGGGAGGGTTTTGGCAACTACTGAAAAGGCATAAAAACAAGGAAACAAACCTTCGCCAAAGAAATCCTTGTGAGCTCAGGCGCGGAGCCAGCCGCTTCGCCGGGAACCAGCCCTGGGACTGGCCCGGCAGCGTGTGGCTGGTGGGTGCCTCGGCCACAGCACATGGGCTCCAGGCCCTGGGGGGGGACACGGCCATACATGGGCTCTGGGTGGGGGGGGTCATGGCGCATGGCCCCCAGCACGTACGAGGAGGTGCCTGAGCTGTGCGGAGGTGCAGGCGAGGAGCTCTGGGGTGGGAGGGGCTGCCTGGCAAGCGGGGGGCTGACGTAACCCCCGAGGCTGCTGGTGGTGGGGCAGAGGGGGGGTTCCTCTGTTGCTTTTGGTTTTCCATGTGCCTCGTCGATAGCCAGAGTTGCCAACAGCAACAGCGAAACCCAGCAGCCTTCCAGCCCAGCGGGCACGGGGCCAGGGAGCACTCTGGGGGGGGATAAGGGCAGGAGCTGGAGGGGGCTGGCACAGGATGGGCTTTGTGGGGGGTGCCTTTGCATGCACATGAAGAGCAGGGTGATGGAGGACAGACGGTGCTGGATCTTGCCTTTGTATTCCAGGGGGAAGGGGCAAAGCTAAAAAAAGCACTGGGGGGCGGGGGTCAGCTGTGTTATGTCCCACCCCCCCTGAGACCCTGCTGCAAGCCAGGGATGGGGTTGTGCGCCTGGGGCAGGGCCCCATGGGGTGCCACGGGGCTGCTGCCGGGAATGGGGCAGGGCTGTGCCTGCCCCCCCCCTTCAGCCTCCCCCCAGCCCTGGGCAGGGCCCGCAGGAATCGAAACAGGCGCCAGGGCTGGGCCCTACAAAGAGGTGCCTGTTCCAGGGAGCCCGGCCCCCCCCGCGCCCTCGCTCCGAACAGCGGGTGCCCGTGTTCCCCAGGGGCAGGTGCCAGCCCCGGCACACGTGGCTCCTCCGCCTGCCATGCGGGATGTGGGTACCCAGGTCGGGGGGCTCCACCCTGAGAGGATGCCCCAGTGCCCAGCAGCCTCCTGGGCTGCACAGGCTCCCCCAATAATGCTACAGGGGTTTTCTCCAGGCCCATCAGGGAGATGGTCCCCGCTGGCGACTGGTCCAGGAGCACCCTGGCACCCTGGGATGGGGCAGCAGCGGCCACGTAGCCGGGCAGAGCGTGGGCAGGGACCGGACACGTCAGCAGCACTGCCTGCACTGCCCCGGGCCCCTCCCTGGGCAGCATTGGCCCCTGCTGGCCCTGGCCCGAAGGCCAGCCCAGCCCCATGGCCTCGCTGCCAGGGCCAGCCCCACGGCTCGCCACCGGGCACCGCACCCCGGGGAGCCGCCGGCACCCCACAGCCCCCGGTGCTCCTGGTGGGACGGCCGCGTTCTGCCGACGGAGGGCTCTGGAGGAGTCTGGCATTGCAGTTTATTGTAGGAAACCATGAAAATACAGCAATTGTAACAACCCAGGAGAAACTACAGCAGCTCAGACGGATGCCGGCGCGGGACCACCAGCACGGGCCCCTGCGGTGGGTGGTGGTCCCGTGTGGCTCCCGATCGGGCGGGATCCCGACCCTGCGGCCCCAGCCCACCCTGGCTGCACGCGGTTTGGCACCAAGCGGTGTAACAGGGCTGAGCGTATCCCTGTGGAGCGCGAACACAGCTTCCCTGGGGACAGGGCAGAGCAGCCAGCGGCACTCTGTGGGCCCAGGGGACATCAACAGGCACTGAGGTCCCACAGCACGGCAGCCCACGGGAGGGACCCAGGGACAGCTGTGCCCGGCTGCGGTGGCTTTGCCCGGCCACGGCGGCTTTGCCCAGCCGCGGTGGCTTTGCCTGGCCGCGGTGGCTGTGCCCAGCTGCGGCGCTGCAGCCGGGTGAGCCACATTGAAAATGAGCCATTTTTTAAAAAGTCTTCACATCTCGTTGCAGCCCAGCCTCCCCCCGCCCTCTCTCCCCACACCCAGCCGCCTCCCCCACCCCAGCCAGCACCCAGTCTCTCCCCCCCACTGTCACCCCCACTGTCACCTGCCACCCCCCTCCCTGCGCAGCCCCGTGTCCCGCTCGCACCCCCCTCCCTGCTCCGTCTCCGGGGCTGCCCCCGAGCCCAGCCCTGCCCGCGGCCCCAGCTCAGAGCAGCCTCGGCCAGTCTGGGGAAAGGGGCAGGCGGACAGGGAGAGGAGGGGACAGCAGAACTGTCCCTGTCCCCATCCCACAAAACAAACGCCTGGCCTGTTCCCAGCAGCAGCTCTGCTCCGCTCCCTGCTCGCTCCTGTCCCCCCCAGGCCCCACAGCTCGCTGGGCGATTGGGGGTCGCAGCTGATGCACGTGAGGGGAGCACGGGCACGGCTCAGTCCAGCTTGGCGAAGCCCCCGATGGTCACTTTACGCTCCTGCTTGTTGGCCACCAGCTCCTGGAGATGCAGGGCACCCCCTCCAATGAAGCAGAAGGCAGGGCAGACGGGCCCCGAGCAGTCCACGCCGCACTCCCAGAGCTCGCGGAAGGAGACAGCGTCGTAGAAGCTCACCTTGCCCTGCTCGTAGTCCAGGCAGATGCCGATGCGCGGGGGCAAGGGCACGGTGCAGCCGTTGGGGTCGTGAGAGGTGAGCGCCGACCCGTGCGACAGCAAAATCTTGCCCATGCCGATGGTGAGGAAGGCATAGGGTGGGGGTGCCTCCACCGTCGTGTCCTCTGCCCCGCTGTCGTGGCCACTGTCAGGGTCGTACCTGCAGAAGGGGGACGGGTGAGTCCTGGTGCCAACACGCGAGGGCCGGGCTGAGGCTCCCCTCATGCCCCAGAGCCCGTGTCCAGTGGGGAGGCAGGAATGGGGAGAGCAACCCCCCCGCACCCACCGAGTCCCCGCTCACCTGGGGCTCACCACGTCCTGCGGCACCTGGAACCACTCCTGCAGCTTGCTCTCCAGCCCCACACCCACCTTGACCAGGTAGGAGCTGGGGTCCACACAGCAGGCCCAGTAGCTCTTGCCCTGCGTGATGGCCACGTCGCCGATGACCAGGTCGATGGAGAGGTGGCAGCTGGTCATCAGGCGCTCGGCGGCGAAGAGCATGGGGATGCCCGGGACGCTGCGCACGGCGCGCTGGTCCTTGCTGATGGCCAGGCGGTCGCGGTTGAAGCCCCAGCGGTTGTCCAGGAAGAAGTTGAGGACTGCAGGGAGGAGGAGAGCAGCAGGGGTGAGAAGGAGGGTGTGAGCGGGCGGCGGGGTGCCCCGGATGGGTGCCCCGAGCCCCCAGCACCCCTCACCTGGGGCGGGCGGCGTGTGCAGGTAGATGTCCTCGCTGTACTCCCCAAAGCCTGCCTTGTTGCAGCCCTTCACCCGGAGCACGTAGACGCTGTTGGTGTCCAGATACTCCACGAGGGCGCTGGTGCCACGCACCTCCTCCCGCCGCTGCCACAGCTTCAGCCCCTTGGCCTTGGCGTCCGTCTTGCGGTACTCCACCGTGTAGTGCCAGGCGGGTGGCGAGTGCTGCGGCAGCCGCCAGCACAGGAAGATCTGGTCGTAGGCGTAGGTGCGCTGCGTGTCGATGACGGGGGCCTCGGGCGCTGCGGGGAGAGGCACCGGCAGGCATCAGGCAGCATCCCCCCCCCCGGCAGGCGGGGAGGCAGCCAGACGCAGGGAAGGGGCATTCCGGACGGACGCACGGACGCACAACCAGCAGGAGTCTAGGGGGATCTGACTGCGGAGACCGTGTGTAGGCACCAGAGGAGAGCAAGAGTCAGGGAGACAGAGGAGCTCGCTGCTGTGGGGCTCCAGGGACCAGACAGGCTGAGTGCAAGTCGGGGAGGGAGAGAGAGAGAGAGAGAAAGAGAGAGGATGGAGGCAGCAGGAGAGGAGGAGGGGAGGAGATGGGGATGGAGAAGTGGTGTGAAGATGCTGGTGGGGCGGTGGTGGAGAGGAAGGGTGGAGAGATAAAGGGCTGGTGGGTAGAAGTGGGGCAAGGAGAAGGATGGAAATGGGGCGAGAAAAGGGATGGAGATGAGGCAAGGAGGGGGATGAAGATGAGGCAAGGAGGGGGATGAAGATGGGGCGAGGAGGAGGATGGAGATGGGGTGAGAGTAGGACAGAAATGGGGCGAGAGTGGGACAGAAATGCCGCAAGGATGGGGACGGAGCTGGGACAAGGATGGGGACGGAGGAGTGGCAGCAGATGGATGAGGGGCAGAGCCACCATCTGCCTCCACCAGCGGGCAGGACAGGGATGGAGGATGGCAGCGGAGCGGGGATGGGGTGGGAGCGGGGATGGAGGGATGGGACAGAGAGAGCGGGGCCGGCTCTGGGGCAGGGATGTGACTTGCCTCAGTTACTTCAGTGACGACTCAGCAGCGGCCGCAGCCTATAAACAAAGAGAGGTAGAAGCAGGTCTGAACAGGGTTGCCAGCGGGTCCGGCAGGGCCACGCGGCTCCTGCCCTGTGGTGCGGCAGCCTCCGCTCCGTACTCACCCTCCGGTGCTCCTCCTGCCCTTACCTGGCATCACAGCCCTGCCTGGCCTGCTGCCTCGCCCGGCCGCCCTGGCATGGGGCAGGGCAGGGGCAGGGATCGCTTTGGGGGCTGCTGGGGCCGTCCCTGACGGGGAGAGGGGACCGGCAGATCCGCGAGCGCCTGTCTGAGCGCAGCCCTCCATGGCCAGGGCCGAGCTGCGGCTCCGAGGCGGGCAGGGAGCCGCTCTGCCCGCAGGGGCTGTGCCTCCGCTCGGGGCACAGCCGGTGCCTGGGTCCTGCTGCCTTTACCTCGGATGAAGGCCAGGTCGGTGAGCAGCTTCAGCTCCCTGCTGACGTCCAGCTGGAAGTGGCTGAAGGAGGCCGTGGCTGCAGGACGGAAGCTCTGCAGCGAGTCGGTGGCCCTGAGGATCCTGCAGCAAGGGAAAGCGGGGACATCAGGGTGGCACGTGGTGGCCACACTGGGCACTGGAGGGTGCCCCCGGCAGCCCCGTGCCCACCAGGGCCCCCCAGCCTGGTACCTGTTGTGCAGCTGCTTGGCAGCCTGGACGAAGCAGGGGTGGTCGGTCTCTTTCAGCACCTCCTGGGCATAGCCCACCATGCCCGAGTTCTCCAGCATGGCCTGGTGCTCCTGGATCTGGCAGTGCAGGCTGGCCAGCCGCTCCTGCTGGCACTCCTCGATGGCCTGCAGCAGGGCAGCCCGCTTCTCCTCCAGCATGGCGCACAGCCCCTGGATCAGCTGCGACACCTCCTCCTTGGCCTGCGAGCCGTTCACCTGCCGAGCACGGCACAGTCAGCGCACCGCATGCCCCGGGGCTGGCAGTGCCACCCCCTGCCTGGGGACAGCTCAGGGACAGGTGGCACCTTCCGCCCTCACCTCCGTGTGCTTCACTGTCTCCTCCAGCTCAGCAATCTGGGTCTGCACCGTGTCCTGGCTGCTCAGGATGTAGGCGAGGCTCTTTGTCAGCTTCTCCTGCAGGGAAGGGAGTGAGGTGAGGAGCCAGCAGCCCCCACGCCCCCAACCCACACACCCCACCTGCACCGGGGCTCTGCCGGTGCCCCCGGTTCCCCACACCGAGCCCCGTCCCTGCCCCGGCGGCCCTTACCCTGAGGGCTTGGTAGGCGCTGAGCACCGGGGTGATCTTGTGGCTGGTGTGAGTGCGTCGCACACGGCAGAGCTGGCACACGAGCCGCTGGCAGGTCTTGCAGTAGTGAGTCACCTCCTCCTTGTGCTCCGGGCACATCAGCCCCTGCCCGGGCAAAGGGGAGCTCAGCGGGGCCCCCCGCCCACCCAGCATCCCCCACCCCAGCACCCGCAAAGTCCCGAGCGGCGACGGGAGACCCCGACAGGGAGGCCGTACCTTGGGGCGGAAGGTGAGGGTGGGGGGCGTGGGCTCGTGCTGGGCTTTCTGGGTGCCCCAGGGGTGGTAGAGCTTGAAGCACTCGTTGCAGAAGCTGGACTTGCACTCGGTGCAGCCCTTGGTGGCCTCCAGCTGCGGGGGCTTGCAGAACTGGCACATGATGGCGGCGCTGATGTTGATGGTCTGGCGGTAGCGCTCCACCACCCGCTCCAGCGTCAGGTTGCGGAAGAGGCTGCCCAAGCCCCGCTCGCCCAGGTCCACGTCCCGCTGACAGGCCGGGCAGGGGAAGCTGACGGTCTGGGGGTGCACGGTGCCCCGCTTGCGCCCCGGGTAGGTGCCAAAGCCTGCGGGAGGGTGGTGGGGGGGGGGGGTCAGGCGGTGCTGGAGAGTCGCTGAACCCCCCCCCCAGGTGCTGCCCCTGTGTCCCCTCCGTACATCCCACCTGACTTCAGGAGGCGGTCAAGGCGGTCGGGCTTGGGGACGACGGCCCGGCGTCCCAGGCGGGGGCTGCGGGTGGCGGGGGTAGCGGCAGGCGAGGAGGGCTCGGAGGTGGGGTCACAGCAGAGGTAGCCGTGCTGCAGCAGCACCTCGCTGGCACAGACGTGGCAGACGTTGTGCGTGCAGGGCAGGGCCAGCGGCTGCTTGTACATCTCCTTGCACACCGGGCACACCAGCTCCCGCTCCATGTTCTTCATGCTGGTCTGGGGAGAGAGGGGGGAGCGTCACCTGCTGCGGGTGGCACCAGGGCCATGACGGGCACTGGGGCCGGGATCTGCGCTAGGACCAGGCCCAGGACCAGCAGCAGTCCTAGGACTAGGAGCAGGGCCAGGATGAGGATCAGCGCTAGGACCAGCAGCAGGATGGGGACCAGGGCTGTGACGGGGATGGGGACTGGGGCTGGGGCCAGCAGCTGGGCTAGGATCGGGACCAGTACTGGGACTAGAGCCAGGACCAGCACTGATTTCGTGCCCGGGCCTGGGACCAGCACCAGAGCCAGGATCAGGACCAGCACTGGCAGCAGGGCAGGGCCAGGATCAGGCCTAGGAGCAGCCGGTCAGGATCAGGACCGGCACCAGGTTCGGGATCGGGATGAGGGCTGCGGCCAGCACCTGGGAGCAGAGCCAGGACCAGGCCCCAGGATCGGGGCCAGGATGGGGCCCGGGCCCCCCGCCCACGGCTGTGCCGGAGGCTCCGGGGACTCCCGGTGCTCCCGGTCCCGGCGGTGGCACCGCGCCGGTGCCGGCCTTCTCCGGGGATGGCCGCCCGGTGGGCTGGGGCGCGGGCCCGAGGGCCGCCGCGGCCTGCCCGGTCCTCAAGGGCATCCCCGCCAGCGGGCCCCGCCGCGTTGCCATGGCGACGCCGGTCCCGGGGGAGCCCGGCCCGGCCCGGCCCGGCCCGGCCGCCCCGCGGTGCCCCCCGCCCCGCCGCCGCCCGGTGCTCACGCTGATGCGGACGAGAGCGTCCATGATGGAGGTGAAGGTCTGCAGGTCCTCGCCCTCGGCCATGGCTCCGCGCCCGCTCCCGGCGCACGTCCCCGCGGCGGCAGCAGCGGCGGCCGCGGACGCCCCGGTCTGTTGCAGGGAGCGGCGGAGCCGGGGGGAGGGCGGGGGGCGGCGGCGCGCATGCTCAGCGGGACCCTCCCTGGCGGCGGCGGCGGCGGCGGCGGGGGG
>JAVSBS010011505.1:56469-107444 GCA_033124195.1 Coracias cyanogaster | reverse complement strand
CTCGCCGCCCTCCTCGCTCTCTCGCCGCCCTCCTCGCTCTCTCGCCGCCCTCCTCGCTCTCTCGCCCCCCTCAGGGGCGGCCGCGGCCCAGCCCGGGCTGAGGAGCCGCCGCTGCCGCCCCCGAGCCCGGCCACGGGCACCCGGCGCGTCCCGCTGCTGAGAATGTAAGGAGGCGGCGTCCGGCCTCGCCCCCTCAGGCACGGCGGGCCGGGGCTCCCTCCAAGGAGCGCGTTTGTGCGCTGTCAGGGGAGCACAATACAGTGCAGGGCAAGATTGCCAGGGGAAAAGCCCAGGCGGACCTCGGCAGAGGAGCTGTACGGTGCTTGCTCTGCTCTCAAGCAAGATAAAGGCTTTCCGAGCGGAAAGCCGAGCTCACGATAACGTGTTCCTTTTGCTAACAGGGTGGGCGGAGGCACCTCTGCTCAGCTGGCAGAGCACGGCAGCAGAGCAGTGGAAATTTCCATACGTGCTTCATCACGATTTTGTACCAGTGCCAGAAGGTGGAGCTTGAGAGGAGCCCTGCTGCGAGCTGGCTGCCAAGAAAGATTCATGTATGTTAAGTCCCCGTGAGGCAGAGTAATCTCTGCCGTGGTTCTTTACTGCACAGCCCCATCCCACAGGCCCGAGGAATACACAGAGCATGGAAAAAAGAACGTGTTAGTAGGTCAGTGGGGCAGCGGGAGGAGCTGCTGCAAGTGCTGCTAGTTACAATTTCATTTCGAAAGAGCTCAAGTCTACCCTGTATCTCTGAGAACATTGTAAGAGGCAGGCAGTAGAGCTCTTTTTTTCCACCATTTTATGTGCAGAGTGCTACAGCATGGCCGTTACACTGAGCAAGGGCCCTGGCCCTCAGGGAACACTTCCTACATTTCACTGCAAGGCAAAAAATATGCAAGATGTTCCTGTTTCTCAGAGTTGTACCTTACTGGTTAAAACTCTCAGCACTGCAGTTAAAACCACATCAGCTTTCTAGAAGTGGGACAATTTTTGAGTTTAAATTTTAAAATTACTTCAGCTTCCAAAAGGTATCTCCTTTGGCCACCAAGAATCTGCAACCTTGAAAAACCTGTGCTTGAGTCACAAGGTGCATCTCTAACTTAATGAGGAAATCAGGGGAAAAGACCCCGGGCTGTCAATTTGAATTCATAAGCTGGAAGTTTTCTACATGTACCTTTTGTGGTGTAAAACTGAAACAAAACCAAGCTTTTCTTGCATTGTTTCAGACAACTGACTTGAAAACTTGGCAATTAACATGTCACATTTCAAAGATGAATAACCATCTACTTCCTTGTTAACACTGACGGCACTGGGCAAGGGGAATGTTGCAAAGCCGATTAAAAAAACCCAAAACATACCCACACCTCTTTCCACATTGCCAACCACAGCTTTAAACTCGAGTGTGGTAGTATTTCAAGACTCCACCTGAAGTTCTCATAGCACCAGTAAAAGATTACAGAAGTACTATCAACCGATAGAACTACAGAGAAAAGGCCAAAATAAGTAACTAAGAAGCAAATTAGGCTGCAGTTAAGAACAGCACGAGCTGAGCCTCAATGGAAGACAATCACCAAGAGCTAAGCACAGACTAGCAAAGAGATCTAAAGCTGAAATAGTCTGACTTGGGTTCAAAATAACCTAGATGGAACCTTGCTTTGATTCTTGCAGAGATTCAACCTGGAATACATTCAGCCGTAGTTAAACATTGTTAAAACTTGAAATGAATCATTGTTACTGATAAACAAGGAACTGAGTCAGTATTACTGGAATTTTAATATACTGTACTTGAAAGCATGGAGTACTTTAACCCCAGATCAAATGTTATTCCAGCTACGCTCCTGTCACGGTCCAAGGAAATACTGTGGCTGTGCTCAGCACGGGCAGCGCTTTCACAGTAGAGCCATTTGCACATACTCAAAGTCTTGAAAATAAAAAAAATCCACAAGGTGTGTTTATGGGTCAACAGCCCACTTCCCTCCCCCCACTTCCATAAAGAAATCACTCCTCAATACCAGTTTAAGTATAATTTGAAGTTTTAATACTAAGATCTTCCCATTTCTCTGAAGCTCATAGTAAGCCTGCATGCTAACTCACAAGGCCTGGCAGCTGTAGATACATGACACTCAAGCCTGGTCTGCACATACGCTGTGTGGAGGCGACAGTTACGGTGCTGCAAAAACTCTTCCTACGCTGGTAGCTGCTCGCTTAAGAACACCACTGCAGAGTTCTGGTCAGCAACTTCCTGCTACACCATCCCTCCCGTGGCTCTTTTCCAATCAACTGGCCCTATGCTAGTGAGACAAGGAAGAGCACTGTTTCCAACAGTTACTTAGAAGCCAGCTTTTAGTTCTCTTCCCCATCAAAGCAGAGCCTGCCATGCTAAGCAATCTAGCCCAATCGAGGCAAGGCTGGGTTTTGTATAAGCTTAAATGTTTAATCAGACACAGTTGAGAAACCTTTCTAGAATTTAATATAAAAACATTTGACATTCCATTAATGTAAAGTTGTGCACATGTTGAGAAAATTGCCATCTGAAAGAAAATTCGGTCTTCAAATATCTTTATTGGAAGGCCATGCACTGCCTTCTGTTACTGTATTTCAAATCACTGTACATTTACTTTGAAAACACTGTCTGCATTTTCTAGTACAAAAAACTAAAAATTGTTTCAGGAATGTAGAGAAATATTCAACTTAAATAGCGAAAAAGTGCACCATAAGTACTGCTGCACTGCAGTCATTTCTGCATTTCCCATTTCTTAAATAACTATCCTGGTTTTGATAACACACAATATAAAGAGCAATTATGAAAAAACTGAGACATTTAAATACACTAAGTTATTGAGAATAACTTGTCGGCATTGGGTAACCTATCATAGGAGCAGCACCAGTGGCGGGGTACGCGTACTGCTGCTGGTTCATGCCATTGTGCATATTCGCAATGTTACTCCCGTACTGCTGCTCATAGCCATTCTGGTAAGCTCCTGCCGGGTTGCCAGCCCTGAAGCCAGCCTGCATGCCTGCGGCTGCAAAGCCATTGCCAAAAGGTGTTCCGTTACTGAAACTCTGGGCGCTGTAAGCCCCGTTCTGAGTTTTTGCTCCAAAGTCTCTCTTTCCTAGCGCACCATAGTTTCTCTCAAAGTTCTCCCTCTCTCTAAAACTACTAAATCCACCCCTTTTGCCCGCAGAATATCTGTCACGTCGATCACCTCGGGAACGACCTATTAAGAGAGACAAGACAGTTATATGTATCATGAAGGCTGCGTTTTACATACCAAGTGAATTCAGATAAGAAAATTCTTTCCCTGTCTGTCCCAGCAAGGCAAACCTACAATGAAAGCTTTCCAGGTAGTAACTGGGCACTGGTTAGATGAAGACTATCCTGGTGGAGAAAGTTGTCTAACCCATGAGGAGAGTCACACTCTCCCTGTGACAAGAGTGGTGGTATCAAGGCAAAAAAAAAAAAAAATCACTTTCACCATGTCAACAGGACACTTAGGTCCATCTTTCCTGGCCAGATGAGAGGGGGCCACAGAACTGAGCCCTGAAGTGCTCTATTCCAGAGCAAACCGAAGCGCATCCTTGGCCAGGTGCACCACAGCACGACTGGGAAGGGTTCAGGGAAGGGAGTGCTGGGTTTTGTTATGGGTGTCAATAAATACCTTTGCAGCTCACCATAACTGGTAGCTAAACCACCTTCCACATCCCTTTTGGAGAGGTTGGAGGTGGAATTTGAGTGTCCATTGTGTTCCAAAAGCTACACGCTGTGGTCAAGAACAGTGCTTACCTGAACCTCTGTCTTCAATCAATTGAAGCAATTTGGGGTTGATGGCTTGATTAGCCTCCCGAAGCACAGAGATGAGGTCATTTACTTGCTTAATATTGTTAGGAGTAAAGAATGTGTATGCTGTGCCTGTTTTGGTACTGCGGGCAGTTCGTCCAATTCGGTGGATATAGTCCTCTGAGGAGTTAGGGTAGTCATAATTGATGACAAATTTCACATCTTCCACATCTGTAAAGTGTTGCAGTGTGGCAAAAAGCAAGGTACAAAGTTTTGCACACCACAACAGCCAAATCGAAGATAAACATTAGACAACAGCACTTTAAAGGAAATAATGGCTGCAAAGAACAGTGTTAGAATCATCCATTTCTGCATGAGTATTGTGGAAGAGAAAGTTATGCACACTCCGTCTGTTCCCATCTCATCACCCACCCTGTGATCCAAAACCTTACCATAAAGGAGTATGCATTTGCTTGTCATTCCCAACTCAAGAGTCCCCTTTACAAATCATCAAGTGACATCTGAATGCTTCTTGCAGTAGGGCCACTAAAGCTCACAGCAGCCTCTTCATGTGCTCATTTGAGGACCTTAGAGTAAAAACATACAAGGTCCTTCACATACACACTCATTAGAAGCTCAAAAAAAAGGGGCCACACTGCTCGTCTTGCCAAGACCTTTGAACCGCAGCTGCAAGAAAAACATACCTGTCCCCCCAAAGTCACCAAGTTGTTTTTATGCACTGTGTCTCGTCTAGGCAAGAACTTCCAAGAAGCCAGGGTTCACTTGAGAATGTGTCTCCCTCTGGCAGGTCTCGACATGACGACTATGTATAGGTGGAGGAACTTCGACTTTCAAAGGCATTTGAAAAGCTATCGCTTTCCTGCCCCACTTGCTAATGTGAGAGGTGGACTTTGTCTCAGATTTCATGTGCCAGTACTCACCAATTTGTACAAGGCTTAGTACATTTTAAAGCTGCTCTCTCCATTTCATGGTTGAAAAAAATTTCATTGAACATGGAAGTTTGTAATTATTTTCTTCGACATTTCAGCAAACTCACTGAAATTCAAAGACCCACAGATCACAGCAGACAGTATGCACAAAACTAACAGTACTGCACCATGGCAAATCATGCAAAGCATGGAGAGAAGAGAAATACCAGGGCAAAGTGAACTGTGAATGAAACTGCTTATTTCATGAGAGAACAGTTTATGGGGTAGTAGTTTAAAAGATGATCTTTGCCTTTTGAAGATTACTGGCACACAATGCTCTCAGCTTTCACCTCTCTATTTGACTGGAAGCAGCCAGCCGATCACTTCCACTAGTCCTCCATCCCCCTCGAGTCCTCCGATTGTCATGCCTAGGCCTTGCCACAAAGACTGCACCTTTATGTGAAGAAAACTTAGAAAAATGCAGAGGTTAAAGAAAGCAATAGACTTTCTTTAAAAAGCTTTGGGCAACTGGCATTACGAGTTGTACTAACCTAGACCTCTGGATGCAACATCTGTAGCAATCAGGATTGGTGCTTTTCCATGTTTGAATTCTGGAATAGAAGCAACTGGTTAGTTTCTGCATGAAGTAACACACACACCACAGGCTTGTAGGAACTGCTCAAATACTCACCATTTAGAACCCAGTCCCTCTCCTGCTGACTTTTATCGCCGTGAATACCCATTGCTGGCCACCTGAAAACAAAATTAAATTGACCTCAGACCATTCCTTGTAAGCCAAAGATCGTGGTCACTCATGGAAAGCCAAGAGCACACACAGACTATTGGGGTGGCTCACTGCAGCTCCAGCTATTAGACTCACCCATCTCTCCTCATTTTCCTGGTAAGATCATCACACCGTCTTTTGGTTTCCACAAAAACAATTGTTTTATTTTCCTTCTCACTCATTATTTCTTCCATCAAACGAATCAGCCTGTTAGGAAGAGATGATTGTTAGAGCTGGGATTCGTTTGTACTGCACAAGTTTAAACAGTGAGATTTTTTCCAGTTGTCTCAGACTGGTGTCAAAAATCCATCAAGACATTAGATTTTACAGTTCATAAACTAAAACTATTAAAAGGCATATCAAATACTTTGCACACTACTTACTTGTCATCTTTCTCTACATCATGACATACATCCACGATCTGAAGAATGTTGTGGTTTGCACTTAGCTCTAACGCTCCAATGTTGATGTGCACGTATTCTTTCAAAAAGTCTTCAGCCAGCTGCCTTACTTCTTTAGGCCATGTGGCACTCCACATCAGAGTCTGCCTGTCAGGCTACAGAAGGACACCAGGTCAGTACAAGATCAATATATACTCTAGTCAAATGTCCAACCAAAAAACCCCAATCTACTCAGGCAAGCCTGAGATAGTTAATTGCCCTTGCTTTAATGAGGACAATGCCATTTGTTTCTGCAATAGTGATAAACGTGAACCATTTATACTCACTCTTATCTGATCCACAATTTTTCTGATCTGAGGTTCAAATCCCATGTCAAGCATCCTGTCAGCTTCATCAAGGACAAGGTAAGTACACCTCCTGAGATTGGTCTTTCCAGCTTCTAAGAAGTCTATAAGTCTTCCAGGTGTTGCAATGCAGATTTCCACACCTGAAAACAAAGCAGTAAAGTCAGCTGAAGTAGTTTTCACATTGCTGCCTCATACAGAAATGTATCAAGGCCTATCCATACCTCTTTCCAAGTCACGTATTTGTGGTCCCTTTGGAGCACCTCCATAAATACATGTAGACTTCAGACGACATGCTCTGCTATATTCGGCAGCTACCTGCTGCACTTGCTGAGCCAGTTCACGAGTTGGTGCCAGCACGAGACACTAGAAATAAGTTGCCCAGATTTTAGTTCACTATTTGAAGCTTCTAGTCTGACATTAGTTTTAAATGGAAAGGTTATTGTATTCCTTCAGCGTCAGGAGGACTGAAGCAGACTTAAGTAGTCCAAACCAGTAAACTAAATTACCTGACATATCAACTGCCACCGAACACTGACCTAGGCTGTGTGGTAAAATATCTGAAAGCCACTAGCTTTCAGGGGGCAGCAATTTCCAAAACGGGACATCTAGCCTTGTTCTGTACAATTTTAAGGGCAGTCCAACCAGAGCTTAGAGAATATTCTTAGGAGACTTTAAAACAGGGAACTGCTTTAGTCCCACAGAGCAACAATACAGCTTATGCACTCTTATGAGCATGGACAATTGGACTGTAAAAAATAAATCACCTTCTCTAGAAATTAAGATCCCTTGTCATGTAAAAATACTTACAATAGGTCCATCTCCTCGCTCCAGGAATGGCTGATGATTTATATGCACAATAGCAGGCAACAAGTACTGTTGGGAGAAAGAACAGTCTTAATACAATCTCTTCCCAGAAGCATTCAGCCTGCTCTCAGCCAGGCCATACTTTCACTGCTGAAATCCAGCAGTTTTCCAGGCTACAATCACAACTTACAGACAGCGTTTTCCCTGATCCAGTCTGTGCCACTCCAACCATATCCAATCCACTCAATGCAACAGGCCAACCTTGTGCTTGAATAGCAGTTGGTTCAGTGAAGTTCTGCCTCTGAATTACTTCCATAACATTTGCTTAAAGAGAAAAATCGAAGCTTATTAACTTAACATTGTCTTAAAAACAAGCCTGGAAAAGCAACCAGTACACTAGTCTTCACTTACCAGGAAAGTTAGCTTCATAGAAGTTTATAATTGGTTTTGGACAGTTATGGCCCCTAACTGTGACTTCTTTGCTTGCTCTGTACTGTTCAACTTCTTGCTGCAATACAAAAAAACCCCAAACATTACTGGAAATAAGCTCTGATACCAAAGTTAGCTTTTAGGTTGCCCCATCCATGCCTGTTGGGCCCCATGACCCTCAGTATGTTTGCACTTATGTGTTTACTTTTGCATGAGTTAGGGTACATACCGCAGTACGTCTAACTACATCAGGATGTTCTTGATAGAAGTTCTTCTCAAATTTAGGGAGCTCATCTAAGTTCCATTTCTTTTTTGTAAGTTTTTCCCCAGGATTTCCAAATTTCTTCCCAGAGAGAGGTCCACCTCTACTTCCTCCAAAACGGGGGGCTCCAAACCTAGAAAATCATAAGATAGAATTGAAACATTTTGGTCCTTCTCTTACACAACTTCACTACCTTTGCAGTCCACCCCTTAACTTTACAATTCAGATCTACAAACCCAATCTACAGGATACTGAAGCTTCAAAAAACATACATAAGTCACAGATCCTGCAGTCTGCCTACCTACAACTCCTACTCAGAAGCTAAGGTAACATGTATCTTTGTAGTTCCCTCAAAATGGAATGGACTATTCTCTAGTTACAACATAGGCAAAGTAAAGACATTAAAATCTTTGCACTAGCCCATGCTTAAAATGGTTTCCCACCCAAGTGACACTCCCGTTGTGCATTGGCCTGCAGAAAGTGGGCAGTGGCAGCTACAAAACCTTGGGAAAGCTTTCTGTAAGCCATTTTCTTGTATCCCGAAAGGGAATTCTTCTTTCATTAACCGTATTTCGTGAGGCCGTACGTTTTACGTTAGGATTTTCAGCCCCTCAGTTCAGCAAAGGCTCATCTCGAAAGCCCGTTCTGGCAGCCCTGAGGCACAGCCCGAAGCAGCGCTACGCCCCGCGCCGCTAAAATGGATCCGAGCGCGGGGCTCGCCCCCGCTGCTCCCCAGTTCTGCCGGGCAGGCTCTGGGCACGATCCTCCCCAGCACAACACAGCGCTCCCAGAGGGGACCTGGCTGAGCGGCCGCTGCTTCCTGCCAGCGCTGTTTCCTTTGTCTCTCATTTCTGTCTACGCCACATTTTCCAGCCGCTGCCATTTTAGAGTCTAAGCTGGGCGGGGGGAGGAGGAGGAGGAACAAAGGCAGCAGCAGCAGCCGGCATTTTGATTTCCCCTCAGTCACCGCATGGCGGGGCCGGCCATTAACATCCGCTTACACAACACAAAGCGGGAGCCGGCCGGCTTCTGCCAGCAGCGGCTAGAGCCGCCGTCCCTTGTGAGGGGGAAGGGAGGAAGGAAAAGGGAACCGCCCTACTGAGAGCTCCCCAAGGCTTCGGCATCGACGAAGCGCCCGGCCAACCCACTGACCCACAAACCTCCAGCCCGCCCGCCGCTCCCCAGCCCCCCCCCTCGGATGGGGAGGGGAGAAGGGGGAGAATCGAGCGCTGCGTGGACCATCCGCACTCGGAGGTACGTCCCCGGAGAAGTGGAGGGCGAGTCCCTTTTCCCCACAAAAACGAATAAAAAACCAAAAAAACCACCCCAAATGAGCAAACCACCCGCGCCCCTTGTAAGCGGCCGCACACAAGCGGGGGCCGCGCTGGGGCGGGCGGACGTCGCCGTGTCCCAGATTGCACAGCCGCCCACGCACAGCGGCCGCCCACGCCAGCGCCAAGAGCTCCTAAAGCCAAATCCCCTCCCCCGGCCTCTCCTCGCGAAGCTCCGGAGACCTTCAGACAGTGAGAGCTGAGGAGAAGGGCGCCAGGGCCCAACCCCCGCGACTCGCCGCCATTTTAAACAGCTAAAAAATAACCACCAGAACCCCACAGTCGGTGTAAGAGTCCGGACGCTGGCGGCGGCTAGCGCCGGCCGGGCCCCCGGACTCACCCTCTATCCCTGTCGCTGGAATACCCGGGCATGGTGATGGTGGCGGTGGGCGAGACGATCCCGGTCACTTAAAGAGGGCGGTGAAAGGTAGGACAGGATCCAGCGCCGTTGGTGGGGACCACTGAATGTAGAGCGCCCCACCGGCCGGATGCCGGTTATATAGGGGGCCGCGGGGGCTGCTGGGAACCGGCTGGTGACGCACGCGCAGAACCCGCCCCTTCTGTTATGTAAGCAGCTCGAGGGGGCCGGAAGCCCCGCCCCCCGGCCGACTGACCGGCTTCTGCGCCGGCGGCCGGAAGTTCCGCTCCTCCTCGGGGCGTGGCCTCTGCTGCCGTCACTGCCCGCAGCGCCCCGCCCACAGGGGCTCGTGCTCCCCCCTCCCACGCAAGGAAGGGCGCGAGCGGCCGCGCCTGCGCAGAGCCGCTGCAGGCCGCGGCCTAGTGCCCCGGCTCGTCCCCAGGCCGAGGCCTCTGCCGATCGGCCTTGGCCTGAGGGGAACGGGCCAGCCCTTGGTAACCGCCTCCCGATGCCTTTCGGCTTCCCCGGTTTGTCCAGACAGCCCTTCGGCTCCTGGCTGGCGCGCAGGAGCAGCGGTGAGGCAGCGTGCCTCAGTGGTGGCCCTGCTGGCGGAGCGGGGAGGAAACCCAGCTGCCCACAGTGAAGTTCCCTGAGCTCAGAGCCTCACAGATAGTTACGGTGACATGAACTGTGTGTGGAAAGCCTCCTGCAAGAGCTCCAACAGATAGAACTCAGGCTCAAGTGGAGTTGCCATGTTTTAACAAATATCTGATAACTTGAAGGAATAGTAGATGCAGCCACACACCTACCTGGGATTTTCGAGAGATGGAAGGAGTTAGATGTGCAGATCCTCACGATTACAACAGGTTGGACACAATCGTTATAGCAGATAAGACTACTAAATGCTACTTTGAGCAGTGCTTTTAGAGTGTTACCCATTGCCTTTTATAAATACATACGATTACAAACAGTTACTATTTTTATCTTCTCAAATTCCACAACAGGGCTAGTAAAGCAATTCAAAGGTCACAAGAAGTGCACCAGTGCACTGAAGGACAGGGCTGTTCAGAAAGCAAATGTGTAATAAACATCAAATACCTGAAGTGGTTACTGTGTTGCTTATCTGCCCTGCTTTGCTAGCTTGAGGAATAACTTGGATGTCTTGCTGCCTGAAGCTTTAAGCACACAAAAGAGAAGGTGAAGCTTCAAGCATAAATATGAGCAGCCATATTGCTAGACCACCTGCTTCAGGCAGTGGCAGATGCAAATGAAAACAACATAAGGAAGTGCTGTAAAAACACTCTCCACTTATATCCTCCCACCTTCTACCAATCCGTGCTATAAGGCTTTTCTGAGACGAGAATAACTTAACTGCATTTGATGGCCATTTCTTCCCAGTTTTGTTCTATTTATGCTCGTAGCTTCTAAGATACCATGGCAATGTGGTTCACAGTTTAATTTTACGCTACCTGAAAAAAACATTTCCTTTCATTTTCAATGCATTGCCTGGTAAGAACAAGGAGCATGAAACAAAATGAGGTATTAGAAACAGTGAGTAATAATTTTTAATGTATGTATACCCTTTGTGGACATTAGTATCTTCTAAGACACTTCCTTTGTAAGCCAAAGCTGTAGGCTGTCTAATTCTTTCTCCTTTAAAAGCAATTCCACACTTCTTATTGTCCTTGCCATTTTATCTTTTTTTTTGACAAGGAATGCCCCGTACAAATGTACATAGTGAAGGCAAAATGATGGTTTTGATCTGTTGTGTATTATCTCCTAAAGATTTTTTTCCTTTTATTTTTTCATCGTTGCTAAGAATAGAGAAAGGTTTTCAAAGGATAGTACTAGATCTTTCTATGATCTCTTTCTCAAAAGTAACACCTGAATTAGGCTTATCTTTGTTTATGAATAGCTGCAGCTGTTCCCCCTCAGCAAGGTGGAATATGACCTTGAGCAATCACTTTTTCTCATCGTTAATTTGTTCTTTTAGTAGGAAACCATTGGGGATCTTTCCCACTTTTTTGTCAGTGTGGGGTTACTGATTTAATATCGCTTATTGAAGATTTTTCTCTCAAAATACTCTTTTTAATGCTCCATACCTACTAACCCTACAGGCTTCCAGCTTCTGACGAGTCTGAAAAAGGTTTTTGCAAAGGCTGTGAAAATGGCAAATTGTCTGATCTTTTCTTGTTCTTGTCTATTGTATTTCGCTCAATGCGGCTTATTTTGATTTATATTTTTGTATGTAACTTAGGGGTTGCTGTTACAGTGCTAAGGTTTTAAAGACATGAAGAGATTAAACAAAAACCTCATCCTTGTCTTGTTTGCATGTTTAGTCTGCAAGTAACTGCTTTTGATTTCCTCTTTGAAAAAAACTTCCTCATTTTTGTGTTCCACACCTTTAAGTTAAACATCCTCAATTTTCCTGTTGTCTTCTTCTTTTGAGCCAACATGTGCAAAGCAAATCAACCCAGCTTTGCAGAGCGGCGTATGCACCAAACTGAAATCCACATTCTCATTTTAATTTTGGTAGTACTGATATGTATTTATGTGCACAGAACCTCTTTTGCGTTTACGAAAGCGGTGTGTGCGCATGGGTTATAGACCCACACACTGCGTCTGTGGACGCGGTCCCTGATGTTTACTTGCTGCCACTCATTGTTCTTACAGTCATAATTGGGATCCCAGCTGCTTAAGGATGAGGGACACCATTATTTTTAGTTTTCTGCGACCTGATGCAACATGGACATTCCAGAATTCCTAAGGAGCGTGGAACAGCGTTGCTCAGGAAGGAAGATAATACACAGTCACCATCCAGCGTCTCCAAAACCCCGTACCTAGTACGGGAAGTTCCGCTAGGCAAAGCCTTCTCGATCTTATCTTTAATTCAGCTTCTAACCCCCCTTTCTCGCACAAAAGCCACCGCGTTTCCCCAACAAGCCTCCATCGCCTGCCCGTGTCGCACAAAGCCCATCCGAACGCCGGGCCGGTGAACGTTAACACCTCCGCCCACCAGCCGCCGCCTCCCTTCCAGGGTGACAAAGGCAGAACCGCCTCAGGGAAACCTCTTTCAGCGCGGGCTTTATCGCGCCGCCATTTTGCACCAGCAGCTGACAGGCGCGCGGGCCGCACCCCGGCCCTGCTGCGGCCCCGCGGGGGGGGGCGCCCGTCACGTGACAGCCGCGCGGTGCCCACACCGGGAAGTGGGGGCGGCCACGTGACCGTGGCTGTGAGGCGCAGCCCCCCCTCCCGTGTCCATGACAACCGAGCGGCTCCGCAACCCAAAACAGCAACGCCGGGGCCCTGCGGTGCAGCCCCGCCCCTTCCGGCGCGGGCTGCCCAATCAGCGCGGGGCGCTGTTTAAATTCCCGGGGCGGGGCTGCTCCGGCGTCCGTTGTGCCTGAGGCGCGGCGCCATGGGCAGCGCCGGGGAGAGAGGTAGGGCTCCGGTTCCGCACCGCGGGCGCCTCTCCCTCGCCCGTTCGCCGTGCCCTGCCCGCCGCTGGGCCTCGATCGCGGCCCCGTCTTGCGGGGCCTTGCGGTGCGGCGGGTGCGAGGCCCAGTCCCGCAGGAGCGGGGCGGTGAGGCGGGGAGCTGCCTGTCTCTCCTCTGCCTTCTCATCCTCCCGCTGCTCGCAGCGCTCACACCCTCCGTGTTATTCCATGGGCTGGGCTTTAAAGATGCCTTTTAAAACTCCTTGTGTCCCGTCCGTGTCCTGCCCCAACCGCGCCGGTGACACTTTGATAAAGCTGGAGATGAGCAGTAGCTGAGGTTTTCTAAGACGCCGCCGTTTGAAACACAGGAGATGCTGTTTTAACCTTTCATGCACCTGCAGTTATTAAATGCTGGGGTAACGTGATTTCTGGAACTGAGTGACGAGTAATGGAAAAATAACACTCCTGTGTACAGAAGAGTAAAAAATTGTACAAATTAGTTTCTGGTGTAGTAATTGTGTGTACTTTTTTCCCTCCAAAAATGACTTTTCCCTTCTTTAGTAATTTAAAGTCCTTGGTAGTGCTTGTTAAAATACTGTTTTGTTTGCAAAAGCAACATGTAGGGGGAAAATCCAACCTTAAGAGATCACAGACTAACAGAGATGAAGATTTTTATTTTTTTTTTCTTTTCTTACAAGTTGCTATTTGAATTGGCTGACAAGGAAGATCGTAGAGACAATGTACTTCAAAACACTGAATTCAGGGATCAAAGTTTTGGGAAAAATCAGTCTTTTTATGCACACTTCTCATAGCGTGAAGCTGAGGGGACCAGCTCTATGTTCTTGTAATCCCTAAACAGCAAACCAATAAAAGTGATCCTTGAATTTAGCTTTCATGAAGAATATCTACATTGGCAGTGTTGTCATCGCCTGAGAGTATCAGAAAAGCTGAGTTTGTAGGAGAGAAACTCATGTTTTTCTAAAAAGTATATGTCATTTCTGATTCTTGATAAGATACATAGCAAAGCTTTTTTCGTTAATTCCTTCAAGAGTTGGAATTTCTGGCTATGCTGCCAGACCAAAATTTGCTTTTCATTATGTGGAAGTAAAAAGTAATGTGCCCAGCCTGGGGTACTCCAGGCCACTGCCACTGTCAAGTCCAGTTGTTCTACGACTGTGTAGTTGAACAAGGCACTGGCGGGTGTTGTTCCTCACTCACTGTCCCTGTTTCCATCTGAAGTAAACGGGGCACGGAGCAAAAAGGATGTTCAATGTTTTGGAGGCAATCAAATGGATAGCGTGACTGGGATCAAACGCCTGTGGTGGAGTCAAAGACACTTAATGGGGTTCCATCTTCCAACGTAACTAACTCTGTCTTTCAGTTCTGACTTTAATACGTTTTGCTTCTTTATTAGATTGGGTTGATGTTGCCAATGATCTTTTAAGGAGCTGTCACATAAACCAGCACATAAAACATCTCTCTGAATGTGGTGCTGATGTGTTTGTTCGTCTTTATGAGTCAATCTTGGGAGAAAAAGTACCAGGTGAGAAAGATAATTTCTAAAACTGCTTATTTTTTTGTCTTTGTTGATTTTGTAATGAACAAATTCAAGTTTGCAAAACTTAGTACGGATGTAGAGTTTTTAAAGTATTTGTACCCTTCCAAACACATAGGATTGTCATTCCTTGTGAAGATTTAAGTAGTACTTGTCAATTTTTTTGTTTTGTTTTGTGTTTGACTGGTATGAATGGCAGCTCTGAGAGGATTTCGCTGGTAGAGCTACTGCAAAACTTTTTCTATTGTAAACGAGGCCTTGAAAGCCATACATAGGCACAGTACCTTTGACGAGCATGAACTGGCTCATTCTCTTAACGAGGTATTAATACTAAATCCTGTTCTCCTAAAATGCTCAATACTTACAGTTTGCTAAGAGCTAAGCTGTGATTTAACTCTGGTTTAACTCAACTTCACTTGACTTTAGTGACGACAACAACAAGCAATTATTTGTTTGCTTGCTTTACGGTAAACTGTTGTGTTTGATAAGTGTTGAGACTCCTTCTTGCAGAATACAACTGCAAGAGGTAAGGAGCAGCTATTAGTGGTAGAAATCCTGCTAAATATAAGCCCAGAACTAAAAAGAATGTTACTGCTAATGAAGTTGAATGCATTGCAGTTCAAGTAGTCGCTGGTGTGGAGACCTTAACACCAACTGTGATTTCAGTTTGATGATCTGAACTACACGTGTATGCTGGGAGTGAAGGAAGAAAAATACTTTAGTTGTCTCTTGTATTCAATACTTACAGTGAAAAAATCCTCACATCTTCCAGGGTGTGTTCAAAGTTTGTACTCGGTATTTATAGAAAGATTTAAGATGACCATATGATATCTGGGCTTTTCATGAAGTACACGAGGTACTGAAAAAATACTAACTTGTAAGTGAAAGTTCAGGTAGTTTAGTCAAAATATCTGCAATAAGCTGTCAATAAAGACAGCCTGAAATCTATTATTTATTTTAAATAGATTTCATAGCTACTCCTAGAAGCCAAGAGGATGATGCACATAATGTACAAGCAGTAATAGATTCCCTGGCATTGGACTATTTGCAGGTCAGCTTGTCACACATCACTGGTAAGTACTTGTTTTAATGTAGACAAACACCAGCTGAATAGCTGTGTGGTTTAGTTTGAACACTGTATAAGAACCATATGTTATAAACCATACTTTCATACTTAGATGAAGGGTCTTTTTCCTGTAGTGAGTGTCACCAAAACACCAAACCCTTGCCTTGGACATCGGGTTATAAATTTAAACAGCAAGCAGAGAATAAATAAGAGCAGTCTTGTATGACACAGAGCTGTAAGAAATGTTAAAGTCACCAATCAATCATACTTCACTTGTCTGCTGAAGTGTTACCTCAAGTCTGTTACTGGCTCAGTATTTTTCTGTATACAGTTAAAGCTCGGAGACTGGGGTTTAAAACATGAGCCTTGAATTTCAAACAATGAATTTTAAAAAGTTGGTGACTAAAGACTTGAACGACATTGTGTCTGTCCTTTTTACACAGGTAATAGCTTTCACTGAGTATTCCCATGTGTAGTCTCAATAACATAGCCTGCAAAGAATGAAAACTGCTTGCTTGATAGGAAGTATCTCTTTCTAATTTGGTACCGGTACAGCATGGCTGGTATTTGTAATCCTGCCTCCCAGTCCACGGACTTGATTCATGCTTTAGCTAGTATGTATAAGAGAATATTAAATACCAGCTGTCCCTGTAAATATCCCTTTTTTTTTTTTTTGTGGAAGCAGGTATAATAAAAAAATTCACTGACTAGAACTGAAAATATGCAGCTTTAGAAAACATTGAAGATACTTCAAGCTCACGTATGTAGCCATAAATGAGCGTCCAGTCGTCTTCTGAGCTGACACCTTCACATGAATTTCCAAGCGCTTTTCTCCAGACAACTGCATTTGAGAATTGGTCTTCTGTGAAGTCCTAATTATTAACATGGCACTACCTTCTCTTAAGGTGAGAACATCATGAAAGGAGAAAGGGAATCTATCAGAAACCTCCTCGAAATATTTGATGGTTTGTTAGAGTATCTTACAGAAGAAGTCAGTGAAGCTTCTCAGAATGGAGGTGAGTAGACAGATGTCCTAGTTTAATGTTCTGCTGCTGCTCTATTATGGGCAGCTTGCTTTTTCTATTTGTCTGCTAGCAAGTTGGCTAGCTGAGGGCTTTGTTAGGCTCTTGATGATTATGGATGGAACACAACTCCCATAATAGGTAAAACCTGCTGCTTTGCTGTTCTCCTCACTAGCAGCCACAGGGAAGACATAAGCTTTGTGAACCCTTGTTGTGGGATACTCAAGGTGTTTCCAATCCAGCAAAGGTTTATTTGGCGGTTTTGCCTTATTTATAACATTGACCATGCAGAAGAGGAGAAAGACTGAAACTGACCACGGGGGAAGGAAATTTCAGTGGCCAAACTGAGTATTGAAATTCATAATTTTCATAAACAGTAATGATAAAAATAGATCATTTATTTTCCCCCAAGCTTGTAAAAGGCAAGAATTGGAGAACATGGTCTTTCTGCTTCATTCTTGAATGTGATTATTTATAATTGAAATGAGAGGGTATATGACAGTTGTATCACTTTCCAAATAAGAATTCTGATGATACATGTCATCATTTTATATATCGTCATTATAATGTTTTATTATACAAACTGTTCTGATGATATTAGAAATAATACCAGTTGGTTAATAAGTAGTTTTTTTGAAAAGAATTGCCTCTTCATTATTAACAGATGAGGCAAATGTGCTACCCAATAAAGGAATGCAAATTGCTTCTGAAGAGCAGCTGGAAAGCAATGCTGGTGGTCAACTTACACAGCCTTCAATATTCTCATCAATTGAAGGGTAAGAACAGTTGTGAATATTTGCATTGACGTAGTGATTGACTATCTCTGTGTGTCTGTAGAGAAACTAGTAGGTTTTTAATAGTATGCAAGTAGGAGACATACTGATTACATAAGTTAAATGGAATGTGAGGTAACTTTCTCCTTTAGTCAGGCGGCAAAAGGGCTAAAATTAGATCCAGCATTTTTGTGCTCGAGGAGTACTGATGGCATTTTGTTCCCCTTAAGTTTACCTGTAGAATGGAACTTTGTCTCACTTTTAAGTTACCATATTTTAGCTAATCTGCATTCAATTTATCTTCATGATTTCTACGCTGGTTTGTTTTGTAGAAGCTGGTCTCTTACCTTCCACGCTCCAATCACCAGCCCCCTCGAGTAGTTGCCACTCTTCTGCAGCTCCATCTTGTGGACTGAAGGGGCAGAGATTTTTGGAGTAAATATTTTTTTGGCTTTATGTTTCTCTTAGGTTCCAGTCAGAATTTTTTGTTCCATCTTGTGATGGAGACGGATCAGAATCTACCAGTGAATTGATTAGACTTGGAGATACTGCGCATTCATTTTCCAAGAGAGAGGAAGGTGAGTTTGAGTGAAAAAGAGACTATTCTGTAGTAACCTTTCTAGGCTTTTTTGTTGTTTCTTTCTTAAAGTTCTTTCAGACATACTTTTTTTTAAACTCTTATATTACAAAAGAACCCCACACCCCCCAAAAGCCTAGCCCGTGGTAAGCAAACGTACCTGTAGCTGATCTTGCTGAAGTTAAAATCTAGATTTCTGTAAGTATTCCAGAGACTGTTTTTCCATGACTCCTGAGCTACATTATCTGGATAACGGTTTGCTGTTCGGCTTCCAATTCAGATCTCCCTACAAAGGCATTTTATTTTGTTCAATAGGATAAGATATTTCTGAAGCCTTTTATTTATTTCATTGATTGCTGTATAAAATGTTTTATTTGAGATGAAAATAGAATAGTAAATTAATTCTTAAAGAAGGCTTGTTAGGAGCGTGTGCCACTAAACATAACGGGTGGCTCTGGAACAAATAATGTGCACGCTACTTAAACGAGTCCATTCCTATTTCCCACAAGAGTATTTCTATTCTTACTGGTGATTAATCTCTCCAAGCAGAGGCATAATTAAATATTACAAATGATGACATTTTTATTGAAGAAAACTACAAGTAGGAATTTAACAGACCTATTTTGATCATAGAATAGTTTGCTAACACCAAATTATTAACATACCAAATGTGAAAATGGTCCATTTAAACAGTTCATAGCAAGATGCTTTATAGTTCTTAATCTTTTTCAAACACCACTTCTAGAATTCCAGTTGCCTGAATTGTTACCAGTAGAAAAGGACAAGGAGGTGGAAGAATCTAAAAGCTCAGAGGCTGCTGCAGCATTACCTGGACAGTTTGCTGAAACAGAAAGGGCCATTGTACAGGACAAGGAAGACGGTGAGTATTTCTTCTGATAGCAAATCTACCAGATTCTGACTAAGGGGTGTAGGGTACTAAGGTAGAAGAGAACCTTAGTCATGGATGGAAACACTTTAGCTATATTTTAAAGTAAATCCTTTTCAGAAATTTTATATTTTAGTGTCCCAGAGTATGCTAACTCTGTTATCTGGGGTATTTCTGCTTAGGTAGGACTCAGCTTTGGCTAGGTTTTTTTTCCTTTTGTGGTTCAATAAGCGAAATACTAAAAGTAAAAAGTCCTTGTGGAAGATCCTAGCATCTCAAGGGGGTTTCGTGCTGTTTCTAAGGGCAGTTAAGGATGTATGGGGTGAATCATGCTGGCAGGTGGCAGCCATCTTCTCCAGTTGTCCCTGTCACAGCTCACTACGGCTGTGTCATTGCTTAGAATTCCTGCACATGAGCAGACGTTCCCCTGCACGTCTCTAAAATGACTGTGGGGAAAATGACAGCAAATCAAAAGCTATTTACTGTGTATGCACCCATGCAGTACGGGAGCAGAGTGTTCATGTACATATATACATTTCCATACATATTGTGAAAAACTTGGTGCTCTTTGAAAAGTAGCGAGGCAGGGAGGGGCTGCAGTATGCGTCTCTGAAACAAAAGAACATTCATGTTGTAAGGCATCAAAATGTTACAGTACTGTTCTATGCAATCCAACACAGGTGGTAACATCCCGCTTTTACAGATAATACGTAAGCTTCAAGCTCTTAATATTTGTCTCTTAAGGATCACTGGAGTCTGTTCATACTCCCGAAACTCAAGACGAGAGTCTGAGTGCCAGTGCTACAAAACTCGGGGAGCCTCTACAGCAAGCGATTCCTTTGCTGCCACCATTTCAGCCTTCAGAAGCCCGACCTCGTTATCCTGGGTGGAGAGATTATCAGAGCTCAGCCAGCCAGGCAGCAACTCTGCCTAACAGTCAAAGACTGACAATTCCTACTGTAAGTAAAAACCTATTCTTTGATTGTTATTTTTTTAATTAGTAATCAGCACTGCTTTCATTTTTAAATCTTCTAGAATACTCACAGAATGGGAGTAGTTGGTCTCTGAAGAGCACGTTTGAATGTATCAGATTTTATCTTCAGTTCAAATAATTTTGGATTGTGGACTCATCTTCACAGTGTCCAGAGAGGAAGTTAATTTGAGGGGTGTGTTTATTTACATACCCATCTCCATAATCAGTGTAACTGCAGAGTTTACAATATAGTAAACAAAATAATTAGGGTGTATTTGTTATTTATCTATGAAGTTAGCATTGTTTTTCATATGCAGACAAACCTACTGTACGACCTTCCTGTCAACAGTCTCCTGTGAATTTATAAAATACATGTTGCTTTTTATTTCAGCTTGAAAAGTCACTTACACAAAAACCTGACGCTGTTTCTGGTAGTCTTCCTCTATCATGGAAAATCCCTGGTGAGAGAGAATTTTGCTTTCTGTACGGTAACTCTTAAGCATCAAATGTTGCATTTATTTTTATTGGCATGACAAGAAACGTGGTTTTGAAACTACTAGTGCATTTTTTTTTAATTCAGCCACAAGTTTGTATTTTATTGCTGTTTTATAGAGAAACACAAATAGGTTACTTCTAAGATATACACTGTGCTGGAGAAAAATAATCTGTGTCCCCAGTTCAATTCCTTTCTTAGTTAATCCAGTTAAGATGGGCCTGTACGACAGAAATCTCTTGTAGCGGATAACTCCCATGGCTGAGCTTATTCTGAGCAAAGAAACACGGACCAAACAAGCTACTTTCAACTCTAGGAAAAAGCCATTAAGCGCTACTGTAGAAAAGCTTTAGAAGCTAGTTCTCAGTGCTTATTTTCTCTGTTGCCTGGGAAACGCCGCTTACCTCGCTGGTTTCCATAGCAATCCCATGACACTGAACATTCAAAACTCGAGAAATTACCAAAATGAATGTCACAGCCATGTAACCACCATTGCTTTGTCCTTCTGTTCTCTTTGAATCATCTGGATCCACGGGCCATGGATCACGTCTTTTTTAACCTCTTCCCCACACTAGGAAGCACAGTGCAGTCTCTAACACCAACTAACGCTGATCTGTCGTCTGCTTCTGCAGTGGGAGACCAGATGGTATCAAATGATGCTGAGGACAATGTGGCAAAGGTAGATGTTGCATTTTTACCTTATTTGTGGAAGTTCAGTCAATATTTTTGGATGTTTCATTCTCCTGGTATCTTGCGGCATTTCTGGGCCTTTTTCAAACCCACTTTTGGCTTGCTTTCTTCAATGGACCGTCAGTGATGCCATGTTGTTAGACTGTGAAGTCACGTCAGTTCTTTCTGGAGGTGTTTGCTCCAAGAATTGTAAGCGCCAGTACCTACAGAGTTCTACTTTATCACAGCTAACTAGTTACTAGTTACCTTGGGTTTAATAAAAAAATGTATAAAACACAGGAGTACAGCCACGCCCTTTCTCTGAAGCATATCAGTATTCTAAACTAGCAGAAATTGTGGTTATCTGGGGTTGTTCAGACTGCAAGAAAATTCAGATTTTGCTCCCTTCCTAGCCATCACTGAACTGCCTGGCTCTATTCCTTCATTTTATTTCCTTGCATTATCCTTTGCTTTTCAAAAACCAAATAACAGCACAACCCACAAATTGACCAGCAGATACTATTCAGTGCGTGGCCTATATAGGAAGTCCCTTGCCCTGGAAAACACTCTTTTTTTTTTTGCCTTTTGCAACCACAAGAGGTACTCACAGACTTCACTTGTCCCAATAGTTTCAACAGCCTTTACTTCTACACTGTCTGTTTTAAACATTTTCTGTGTTAAAAATTCATTCTCCACTGCTGTGGAACCTTGTTCTTCTGATTCAGTGGTTTAACTGCAGATGATTCTTGAACTGATGCTCTGTATTTTCACTAGTCTCTTTCTTTAAACATCTAATTCTCTAAAGCACACTACCTTCAGTTAGGGACCTGGACATATAACTACTTATATATTAAAAATCATAGAGTTTGAGGTCGTTCCTATACATGCTGTTGTAGGCTCTCTCTGCTCACATGATCTATGGTATTTCTGAGCTTTACTGTGAAGATCTTAATAAAATCTTATTTTATTCTATCTCATTTTCCTAGGTTCCCTGGGTATATGGGGCTTCATCTGCTTCCTCTGTACATCAGAACCTCTCACTACGTGCTGAACAAGCAACACAGACTCCAAAACCTGAATCTCAATATCTGCCTAGAAACAAAAGGCAAGTTCTAGTTTTTGGTACTGAGCAAAGCCAGCACTTTCACATACAGGTCTATCATCCCTCCCCCGCTTTTAAAAGAAAATATCTTTCTCAGTGGCTGCATGATAGTGAAAGACTAATTTTAACAGTAGGATTTTTCTTAACCAAATTTTACTTCTAACAGAAATGCATTTTCTTAAATACAGGCATTTACACTTCCAGCTTCTACTTAATCCTATAAACATGTGCTCACACAAAATTGAACTGGAATTCTATGTGGTAATGCTTATCTTCAGGTTTTTACAATAGAAATGAAATCTGTTTTCTGTTTTAGCAGATATGAGGATTCTGCCACAGATTCACTTGAAGAGTCTCTTTCCCACAGAACAACAAAGGAAAAACTATCCGAGCAAGAGCTTCATCAAGTGTCAGAAAAACTCTCTCGCAGGTTAAACGAACTAGATTTAGTAAGTGAAAGCTGTTCTCTGTTGTATCTGAGCAAGCCAGCCTTAGTAATGATAGTGGAGAGAACCAGAATATAAACCGAGTATTGATGAAAACAAAATCTGCAACTAACACAGTTCTACATTTTGAATGACCTGCTGAACCTGACCCTCTCCAACATCTGTCCAATAGATGTTACAGAGAGCTTTGGGTGGGCCCACCAGAGAAGAAGAGCTGACAGATGAAGACAACCTCTCTCAGCACAGTGACAGTGTCATGGATTACCACCGAAGGACAGCTGAGCGAGGTAACAATTCTTATGCCACTTAAGTTTGAGGATGGAAAGGAGTAATAATAATTTTAAAACCCTTCTATTGTGAAACTGATACACTTCTATAAGCCCCAAAATTTGCGATGTGGGGCAGGGATCATTCTAAAGGCAAAGGCTTCAGCTTATTATGACTGAATTTGCATTAAATATTTTGACTCTTACACTGTATGGGTTTTGGAGGCTCTTTTTTTCCTTATGTTTGGCTGGAGGGTTTGTTTTGAGTTAGATACTCACTGAATCGCCTTCCCTTACAGACACACCACATCTGAGGTACCCAAGCAGGCCACGATCCCTTTCTCCGTCCTCGCCTTCATCTCAGCATAAGCTCTCTGCTGAACTGGAAGATAAACTTTGCAGTAATGGAACAGGCCAGATGAGGAAAATAGGCAGTCAGTTGCAAAAAGAAAGGGATGAAAGAACAATAAAAGCAAAGGTAATTTCTAGGTTAGACCTAGTGGTCATTCTTACTGACAGTTATACTAAAACCATGAAAACTGAATGCTCTGACTTAATGGGGGCATTTTGCCTAGTTCAGTAATTTTGTACTGGTGTAGCTGGAGCCTGCTGAGGAAAAGACTTTAAACCTCAAATTTTGCAAAAAAGTTTAAGTGGAAGAAACTGCTTTGACCCATACACCAAACAAGTTACGGAGGTTGTCATACGGACTAATTATTTTCTCTGAAAAGTCCTCTTATTTTTATTTTCTAGAAAGCTGCTAAAGCTTATGAAGATGAACTAAGAATTTATGAAGCCAGAGAGAGGCTTAGACTTTCCAAGCTCAGAGAAGTCATCAAAGCAGCGGTATGTGACGCACTGTAGTGATTGTTGTTTGTGTTTTGTTCACCAACCAACCAACCTTACTGGTTCAACCAGTGAGGCCGCAGAACGTCAGCTGGAAAACGCTGTCCTGCCACTGTCGTAGTGCCGTAGGCTGCCCCAGCCCTTTTCACAGCCCTTGCAGAAGCAGGCCGTAGGCTGCTGCAGTAGTGGTAAGTGCTGCGAAGGAGCTGAGGTTATGCAATAGTGAGACTTAACTTTTCTTTGACCCCTGACCTGCATTTGGTAAATCCTGGCCTTCTGGAGAATCCAATGCATGATGTCCAAATCCTCATTCTAAAGTTTCAAAGACATTGAAGTTCTGATATCCCAAACTATGTGATCTATCAGTTTTTCCCTTCTCATACCTGTTCTCCATCTGTTTTACATCTGCTCCTAAGGAACAAGAATACAAAGAAAACATCTTTCAAGAACCTCCAAGAATGCCTCAGCCAGTGAAAGTTTATTCTAGAAAAACCACACCTCGGAATCCCAAATACAGCCAGTGGATTCCAAAACGAGGGACTGTGAAGCCAAAGAAAGCAGCTCCAAGTAAGAACTGCAAAACTATACTTGGTGGAAAACTGGCACCTTTTGAAAGCCTGTGTTGAACTCCAAGAATAAAGGCATCAGGCCAACATATACCAGTCAGCTGTAGCATTTTCCCCTTCTTATGACCTCTATATGTCTGGATTTTTGTTAGGGAAGATAATGCTTTAAGTAAATGTAAACCACTAATGCACAATCAAAACTGTGACCCATTTGCTACCTCCTTAAAATCTCTTGGATTATTTTCAAGGCTTGTTTCCATTACTGCTGCTCCTGTGCTTGTTCCACTATAGTCCGAGCTCAGTATTTTTAATTTCTTTTTTTTTTTCTGAGCATATATCGAGATTTAAAATTGGGCCTTTAGGTGAATGGGCTGGTGCTGAGCTACGTACAGGTAATAGTGCAGAATCTGCCAGTTGCTATCACCTTCCTGTCGAGCTGTAGTCGTGTTAACACGGCCACTGGTTTTGCTGAGCTAGTGATGCTCCGAGAACAGCCAGCACACAAACCCCAGGCTCAGGTGTGGTAAACAGCGTTGCCCATGCTTACGTGTAAGATCCTGGTATAATCCCCTGCATATCCGAATGCTGCCTGGGTACACTGCCTTATTTTTTTTCCCCATGTTTAAAGGGCATATACTCAGTACCCACTTGTTCGATCTCCCCATCATTTTTCCTGCCAGAAGGATCAAAGATGTAATGGGAACGAGCTGGTTGCAAACCGGTTTATTTTACATCTGTTTACTTGACCTGGATCTGTCACTACTACAACTGCATTAGCATGATTTTACGTTGCTATAACAAGTGAGAGAGAGCGAGATAAAGCAATCCCTGAATAGCGATGGTCAGAACCATTTGTGGAAAGAAGGGGATCCCTGTCTTAGTTGGATGTGGTGGCAGGAGGGAAATAATGCCTGAGCTATGAAAGCAATTCTTCAGCAGAAAAGAGGGGAAAAAAAACCACACCAAAAAACCCTTGGGATTGCTTTCTCCACTGCTGTACTGACAGTGATGTGATGTCCTGCTGGGTTTAGCCTGACATCGTAACACCAGTGTGGTAGTTTTATATAGCGCTCAATGTAAAATAGTTCATAGCTCAGGCTGCTGACACTGTCTGGAAGAATTTACCACTAAATGTATTCTCCAGGAATTTATTGCTTACATCTGTCTTTACCTTCTAGTGAAAGTAAGAGATGATGACCTCCTATTTCAGCTACTGGAAGAGTTTCCCCACCTGCATATTTCTCACCATACTATGAAAAAAATGTTGCAGCAGCAGCTTGCACATACTGAACAACTTAAGGCAGCTTCTGGCAGAACTAGACCAAAACTCCAAAATGAGGTGAGTATTCTTATTCTTACCATCTAACCATCAGCAGGGATAGTACCTCTGCTGGAACAGTTAGCAGCCAGCAGTTTGTATTGCATAATAAAATCGTAATAAAATCATTCTGACTCCATGCAGCAGACAGACAGGGCTCATGCACATCCACGCCGCAGTATGAGAGGATGTGTGTCTGCGCTTGGTCAGATAAATAGGGACGTACTCATCTAGACATGGGGGGTCAACTTTTTATCAGCTACTCAAATATAATGTTCATTTTTTATACTAGTTTATCTAGCACTCTCTAGGTTTGCTGTTAATTTTTAAAAAGCATTTTGTAGTTTGAAGTGCTAGTTCTGAACACTTTTAAACTAAAAGTTAGTTATGAGATAGAAAGGTTGATTAACTTACGCACAGTAACTCTCACCGTAAAAACCAAGACATAGTAGAGAGGCCACATCTGACACTCCTACACACAACTGCCTGTCTGCGACAACGATGGAAGTTAATCAGCTTTTTTTTTTTTAAACCTCCAGGTTCAACAAGCCCTGAAGAAGCACGAGCTTCTTGTTGCAATTATTAAAAAAGAGCAAGACCATAACAAGAGACTGGTATGTTCTTTGAAGGACATTTGTTACCTAAGACAAAGATTTCACGTTGAGCTTGCCAGCATGCACATTCCCTGGTCCATGAAAGTGGCTTTTTATCTTAGGATAATTTTATCCCTCTTGAGTAGCTGTGGTCTCAAATGCCGTGTAATCTGTTTGCTGTGTGGCTACTGAGGTCATGGGAATGGAATCTTAATATTATTACACTGTGCTGTTCCTTTAAAGCACAAGCAAATGCTAAGAATGTGCAAGGAGGAGGAACTTCATGCTCCTGGCGTTGCTGGTAAAAACACCAGCTACCATGGCAATGCTGACTCCTTAATTCTATAGTGCTCTTGATGGCACCACTTTGCTAAGTCAGCAGCGACTAAAGCTTTAAACCACAGATGCAGTGTAAAACTGGGGTAGGGGGAAGGTCCTTCGTGAAGGACCCTGTTTATTTAGCAATGATTAACAAAGCTTTGACTGCAGCAGTAGCTGTTGGAAGCTTGGTGGTCTCACAGCTACTGTTCTCCTTTTAGCAAGAATTTAAGCAGCGTATCAGCCGACAGAAATGGGCTCAGAATAAACTGAGAGAGAAGCACCAGCAAGTTGCTCGTGCCAGGAAATATTACGAAGATTACCGGGTTCAATTGCGTGCCAAGATGATGCGAGCTCGGACGCGGGAAGAGAGGGTAAGTACGAGATGTCTTGCTCTGCAAGTGCAGAATTCCTTTTTGTTTGGACCCCAGTGCTGAGGACCCAGAGTCCAGTAGTTCAACTAACGGTACAAATAGACAGAGAAGGAGGTAACTGAACAGCATGTAGGAGCCAGGAGTAAAGGGTTGGTCAGTTAAAGCCACAGATCAACAGGTTCCTTCCTTGGAAACACTGGTGCAGTTTAGGGAAAACCAGTGTAAAACAAGAACGGCTGCTTTATGGGGTTAAGAGGAGCAGAGCAAGGGTGAAGAATCAGTATGGAAAAACAGGGCTGGTAACATGAGAAACTGGGGAAATGAGTTTTCAGAAACAGCAGGATTAAGAAGTTGTTCCTACAGTTACTATCCAAAGAAAACAGTCTAAATCTTGAGTTAGGCAAACTGATCAAAAAGACACCTTTGTTATCCAGGTGTGTTTGTTGAAAAAAGTGGACTTTTTGACAGATACAATCACTAATTAGGGCTGGACATCGGAGCTCATGGAAGCAAGTAAAGTTATTACACTTTGCCAGAACCGATACACAATTCTCCTGTTGTAAAATAAAGGGCTAGAAGTTTAGTGCATAATCCACTATCAGTGAGCTGAGAACTGTTTGCCTCAAGCTGCACTGTCGCTGGGAACTTTTCTTTTGTATAAATGGAAAGCCTGAGCACAGGCTGGATTTCCTGCTGTTGGAAATCTGGACGAAGGTCCTGAAGTTAGAGGGTGGGCTGTAAATCAGTGTGTGCTCAAAGACCTGGCTTGTGCTTCTCTAATTGTAAAAATGTAATCTACATTCGCTGTTCTAGCCCCTTTCTTAGTCACATGACTAAGCCAACATGAAAGATTTATTGTATCCATCAGAATATCGGCTAAATGAGTAATAAAAATACAGCTCAGCTTATCTGTATCACCATGACCAGACGGGTAGCTGTGTGCTTTTCATGGGCAATGGTCTGTCTTCATGGGAATCACCCTCTGTCAGAAGATAAAGCGGCTGAAGAATGTAAATGTATACTTAAAAGTTTCTTGGCAAGTTTTAGGTTTGTTTTTTTAAAATTGTTGGCAGATATTTAAAAACTTATTTGAAGAAGGCTTAGAAATTCAGAAGCAAAGACTGAAGGACCTGAGAGCGTATGCTCAAGAGAAGCGTGCTGAGCAAAGGCGAGAGCATCAGAACGAGCTGGAGTCTATGGAGAACTATTACAAAGATCAGGTAAAGCTTCATCTGCATCAAGGACAGTTAATATTTTTTATGGTAGAAGTCTTTCCTTTCTGTAACTGGTTCAGCTCAAACCCATGCTTTGCTTAGTTTTCCATGCTAGCAGAAGCTTTATCTCAAGAACGCCAAGAAATCCAAACCAGAGAGAAAGCACAAGCACAAGTAAGTATTTTTCATTTTGCATAAATGTCTTTTCTTTTGATGTGCTGTTGCTAATGTCTGTGTTTTCTTTAGATGCTACGGAAAACAAAGAGAGACTTGAGATCAAGGATGGAAAAGGAAATACAGCAACTGCAAGCAGCAATAATGCAAAGTGATGATGACACCTTTTTTCAAGAACTAGAAGCAGACAGACTGAAATCTAGACTTCAGATGGCTTCCTTTCAGTATGGCAAAAGCCGTTTCGTTTAAGCCTTACAGTAAATATCACGGCACTTGTCTCTGGCTGAACCACTGAGAATCTTTGAGCTGGAACAGGAAGATGGTGTGTAGCTGGTTTTTTTCTAAAATATCTGGTCTGTCGTTTGGCATGTCAGAGGGGTCGCTGCTGCTATCTGGGATCTCTACAGTACTTTTATAATCATCAATAAAGTTTCTGAACTACCTTCTACCTCTTAGCAAGGCTGGGATAACGTTGAGCTCCACACCAAGGCAGTGGGATGAAGTCACCTTAGTAGAACAGGCGAATGCTCGGCCTCCCCTACGCCTGGGCTGGTTCTGTTGCCCACGGGAGTTGAAAAGCCACACTAACGCCATCAGCCAGAAATTACTGCGTTGGAAAGCTCACAAAGAACATCAGTGGTTCCAGTTACCTGTCAAAGTTAAGCCTGACATAAAAATCAGTAATTTAAGGGGGAGGGCTGCTTACTCTGCACAACACTGCTTGCGGTTTTGGTGCTGCTGCCTTGTCATGGCAAAGCACGTGAAGTTCTGCTTCCTGCGCTACAAATGTAAATAACGATTAAAAATTCCCAGCATTCAGCTTTTACCTCACTTTAGGCTGTAAGGTTCACTCCTAGGCAGAGGAGAAGCTGACCACAGGCACTACACCTACCTTTGCAGAACCATCACGTGCTGTAACCAATACAGGGGTTAGTGGGACATACCCGTTTCTGCAGCCCTGCCTTTTGGGGCCTATGAGATGCAAACACAGAGGCAGGAATACTCAAACCGAGAACAAGTGACACAACCACGCGGATCAGGAGTGAGCCCGTTACTGACTGATTCTCTGCCTGACAAAACTGCCATTTTAAAATAGTTTATCTTGGTAATAAGAATGAACTAAAGTGTAATTTTAAACAAGTTCTAGTATGAGAGTACTTGCTTAAAATGGCATCTGTGCGAAGGATATAAAAATACTGGATTAATTGCATTGTATATAGAGTATTTATAGCTTGCCATGACATGGTGTCTCTTGGCGATTGACAACACACTCAGTGAATTAAGACTCAAGCATTGGGAAGAAAAAAAGAAAAAACAGCGAAGCAAAAAAAGTCCCCAGGAGCTGGAGATGTTTCCTTTACAGACTGAACAGAACAGGGAGCAGGTTAAAAAAAAAACAAAAAAAAAAAACAAAAAACCAAATCAGACCCAAACCACACAGAACAAAAAAACCTCCACAAAACCCAAACCCCACAGCCCGACTTTAACAGCCGTTTCCAGGGAGCTGCTGTAAGCCAGGCTAATTCTAAGTCTTTACCCAAGGGACAATATTTATCTGCTAAGTCGGTAAATTTTTACAAGTATTTACCAGATTTATTTACCTTTTTTCTTCCCTCAAGGAAGGTGGTTTAGCTTTGCTGAGTTTTGGGACATCCGTTCGCCAATGCTGAGATAAAGTCCTTGCCAAGACGCCTGCACATCAAGCCTTACACAAAAGCCAGAAGTAAGAGCTTTTTTGACTAGAAGATTTAGCACAATCCTGTAGGTAACAGCACGTAGAAAGACACCAAATTTTAAGTATTTTCTCCTGAAACTAAGTTGAGTGACTTTAAAATGATATTGTTACATTTTGAAGCAAATATTTAATTAAGAAAAACTTAAAACTTTTTAAACCATTGATGCTGTGACAGTGCAAACAGCATACGATTTATTGCTCAACTTCTGCATGGGTACATACATTAAGTACTTAAAAACTATTTTATACAGATTTTTTTTTTTTTTGTTAAAGCTCATGTAACAGCTGGGTGAAAATACAATGATACCGATGCTAAAACACTCTGTAATAAATACAATGGAAATGATAAACTAAGAACTGTCAGTTTGTGGAGGAGTAATTACACTTGTATAAACTAATTACAACTACAGACAAAGCTCTGAGGATGTGGTAGAGCCAGAAACCTACTACATAGTGTAAAGTACAACAAATGGCACCTGTTAACTATATGGTGCTGTTTAAAATCTGAAGCCATTGGAGCATGCTACATTAAGCTGTATGATGCATACTTGTGATATAAAAGCAAAGCTTTTACTTCCATCAATGCAGCCAGTTTAAACGCACCAGAAGTTCAATACAGATGTAGTGTTGTAGAAGAAGAATTCAAAAACGGCTTGTGTGCTCTGGACTTTAGTACAACACAAAAAATTTGGTACAAATAAATCAGTTTAGGGAAACTGAAACTATGTGCAAAAAAAAAAAAAATTAGAATACATACTGTACAAAGCACCATTACAAAACTTTACACCGAGAAATTAAATCCTCTGAAACTCAACTGTGTACTGTATATTTGAAATCTACAAAAGTCACTGTTCATAATTAAACATTCATATTGAAAAGCAACAGCATAAAACCATGATGTGACATCTCTCTAAAACAACTAAAGACTGGATAAAGTAAAACCCAGTAAGAGGGACACATTGAAATAAATATTCACATTAATCATGGGGTGAAAGTCCAAGGTTAAAATGCAATATTAGGCTTAGCACCTTTTTGAGGGGAAAGTAGCTGACGTGATCTTGAAACAATATTTTGCAAAGGAATCAACCCTTGAACATTTTCAGATAAACATCTGACTAGGTGATGAGGTGCTTTAGTTAAAGCTCTCAGTCGTTATGAAGGTAGAAAGGCACTCAAAATACTTGATATATTCATCCTCACCTGTCAGCTATAGAAAGTCAAATGCACGTTTGTCTAGTTTTGCCTATAATATATTAAATTTACAATATTCATCTGTGGCAGTTAAAAAAAAATTCTCTATGCCATACCAAAATGTTTGGTAGAATAACAGATGTACTGCTAAGGCTGCTGTGAAAAGGAATGGTACTTATCAGCTGATCTAGAGTCTATATTCTGCAGAGCTCACCTCCTCCCTCCTCAAAAATGCTTTTATGACATAAGCGTGGCCACAACTACGCGTTCAGTAAATGTCCCAGCCTAAGCAGGCAGACAGGGAGAAGGTTCCTGGGAGGTGGGTACAGATGATGCGGTCAAGAGACACTACAGAGACAGTCTTTAAGCAGTGCTGAGGCGAGCCGTCTCACTGACCAGCGCCCTGGAAGCACCTAAGACATTCCTGACTTTGCCCAAAAGCTGCAACAAACTGGATTTTACATTTTTCATGTTTCATGTCTGGGGAGGCTGCAGCCATAGCCCCGCTCCCAGCAAGAGCCAGGAGAATCACCGCTACAGCTCTGGAGTATCTATCCTGTGAATAGTGGTCAGAAGAACCTGTCTCTGTAAATACTAACTCACAACATACCTCACAACTGGCAGGGGGTGAGAAGAGGTCTTTGGGAGTGTCTAAGCGGTGGTCCCAGCCACAGGCAGCAGCACTGAGTAACAACACACTGGGCAACTACCTACACTGCTCTCCCAGGCAACCTGGACAGACCTAGTGGTAGCTTCTCTGGCAACAGCATTACCTGAAAGCCGTGGATTAGGGATCCCGACTGTAGACACAAAGGTACCAGACATTTTACCAGAGTGCAATAGTCCCTCGAAATGAAGAAAAAAAGGGTCTGATACATTTCAAACCTGGCTGTCAAAGCAAGTTTCTTGGCTTTCTGGTTACATCCCTAAGCAGCCTCCTCTCTGCAGCCAGCCCAGAATGGGAAGCAAGTCTCTTAGAACAAACCTTCCAGCAACAGCTGTACAAAAAAAAAAATAATCAAATGAACATGTGGATTTGGCTGACCAGATTTACCACAATTCTACAAAAGCCGGCCATTGCCTGCTATTCTAACACACAACATCCAGCAGTAGTTTACTCGCTGTGGCAGTCAGATTTGGCAGAACAAAATCAAGCTCCAGCTCCACAGAACAGACAGAAGATCAGCTCCTTCGCTGCGCGACTTACACTGCAAAAACAGAACCGTGCTTTTAGCGTTTTCACTACTCTTGACTTTCTTCTCATTGGCAGTGTAAAAACAGTGCAGATTGGATGATTAGTTATAATCTAAGTTAAAAACCCACAACATTGATTGGAAAAAATAAGGCTACTTATTGCGAATCTTCTCATGGCCGAGAGGAGAATGCCACCATCTCTTAAGCAGACTGATTATCTACACACCGTGAGCAGATCCTACAGATCTTAACTGAGAATTCCCAAACTAACTTCAAAGTTCAGTTCCCTCTACTGGTAGTGCATTTTATTCCCCTTTGAAGAGATCAACCCATGTTATAATTCATATATATACTTACTTCCATCCCTACAATCAATAAATTATGTGCTTCTAAAACCTCCTTTGCAAAGCACATTACACATACTTCAGTTAACACACCATTTTTGCTTAGTTGTAACTTAAACCCACACATCATGAGCAGCTAGACAAAGATTACAACATGTTTTACCTGATAAATCTTTAGCATCAACAAATAGATAATGTGATTTGGCTGCATTCAAACAAACTTTGGTTGACTGGACAGGATGGGTTCTGGAATGAACTGCTGACAGGTTTCTGCTGTCAAGTATCACCTCGTCAGCACGCTTAAAAAGTTGAAAAATGCAGTGTTTAAAGTCAAAAGCAACAAAAAAATACTCTTGACGGACTTGTTAGAAAAATGCTGTTTTAAAAAAATCCAAACATCGGCTGTTCATTACAAAAGGTCTCTTCCACATGGCAACACAAACACTGTACCAAATACAGCGCGTGTCACTCACGACAAGTTTTGTTGAAGGAATCTGACAAGTGATATAAATAGGACCCCAAAACATCGTATTTGTAAATTCATGCTTGAAAAATATAAAAAAAGCCCCCTGTGGTAACATTTATGTTGAATTTACATTGCAGAATATAATGTTTTACTATAAGAAAAGGCAGTTAACACGTAAGTGGCTTTAATTAAAAAGATTAATGATTTTTTTCAGCCAATTTTATGCAAAGTTAGAATAATCCAAAATATTTTTTCCAAAAATAGCAGGTATAGATGCTGTTCAGTATCATACATTTAAAACAGGCTGAAACGTGACTTGTACCGACTGCTGAAGTTGTGCCTTGGTATCTGAGAGTAGAAATCAGGTAGGCAAATATAATAGATTACCTTTTACAAAAATAGTAGTAGTCTTTAAGTATAGAATACTGCTTAACTGTTGAAATGTAGGAAAAGTCAGCATTCTGTATGTTCAAGATATTAGTTTTTAATAGCAGCTGAATGATCCTATGGCAGGAACCACAGAACCTATTTTCTTGAAATTAAAAAATAAAAAATAAAAAAATTCCAAAGTTGTCCTTTCCCTCCCAGTGTCCTAGTGTAGAAAAGGGAAAGTTTCCTGTATTTCAAGCATTTCTTGAGTCTTGGCTGAGGGAAGGGCTTTCTGGCTGACAGGAGTATAAATAGAGTCTCAGGTAAGCCTGTGAAGGGTCATTCCACAGCAAACCCGCATGTTTCTTCAATGGCAGTTAGCAGCTTCTCATATAGCTTGTCATAGCTTTCGTAAGGAGGAATGTCTATTCGGTTAAAGCTGTGGAGAGAAGGCACAGAAGTTTCAGCTACCTAGAAGGTCAAGCATCACACCTAGCACAGTTCTGTCACGCTTCATTTCATGTTCTTGAAGCGATGACAAGAGCAGGACTTGACAAGGCCGACAGAACTTCATACACATCGAAGCAATCCCTGCTTCTCTGTGTGGGGTAGCACTTGTTACGTTGGGAAAGGGGCCGGGGCAGCGGAGGGGGAAAGACTGCTCAAAATACAGAGACAGCAAACGGCTCTTAATCAATATATCACAAGAGACCTGAAAGAGTCTTACCAGGTATGAGCTTTCGGCAAATTGTTAGTGCTGGCATCAATCTGGTGTATTGTAAATAGTCGTGGGCCTGCAGCACCTGAAAAGCCAGAAGAGATCTTTGCTACCACTGTAATGAATCATATGAAATGTCTTTGTTGCACCGCAACAACAAAAAAAATAACTAACACCATAAAAAAAGAAGTTACGCACAAAAAGTTTAAATCATCAGCGGGGAGGAAAAAAACTGAAACCCAACTCTCAGTGGCGGTCAGATTCCTGCCCCCAACCCGCACACGATAACCAGGCCTCGATACAACAGCTCTCGAGTAGCGGCCAGTTCCGTTCAAATTTGACAGAGTCACCACACTAGCTTCTTAGAATTTGTTCAATTAATCTGACTATACAAAGATCCCTTTAATCTCTGATAAAGAATTCTTGCACGTGGTGGCTTTTACCACAGTATTTCTGTTCTGATGAAATCTTCTACCTGTTAAAAGAAGTTCAGGGTCAATGTTTCCCCTGGGCAGTTTTCTCTCATCTTGTGAGAGGGTAAAACAGGGTAACGATGGTGTTAACAGAGCAGCGGAAGTTGCAGCCAGGGCTGCTACAGAAACACAGAGATTCCATCGCAGTCAGTAATTAAGGGAATCGTTCTGGGCTGCCCGGGATGATGTCCCTCTTAGAAAAGCAAGAGCCAGAAGTGCCTCTGCTGGCAGAATCACAAGAGCCCTGCAGGTTGGTGTTTGCTGGTCCCAGAGATGTTCAGGTGACGAGGGCTTATGAAACACAGAAATTAAAAAAACAGCCCTTCCAAAAGAAAAAATAAGGAGAACGCCACCAAGATCTCCACTGATTAGAACTTCTTGCTGGAGAAGGAAGTGCATAACTGGAACAAGAGAGCCATTTACACCTACAAACCAAGGCAATAAACAAACACACAAACCTCGACTCCTTGTGATTGTTATTCATCGGACCATTAAAAATCGCTCTTGCAAAGTCACACTGCAGCCAACCAGCCCCATTTTCAGCTAATGTTTCTGTGATGTGTCCTATTGCTTCCTCCAAGCAGAGGCATTTGCAGTTCCTCCTGGGGAAACCTTACCTTGCAATGCCTTGAAGCCCTGCAGAGGCACTCTGGATGAGCCGGTGACGAACTGGAGAAGTCGGGCTCTCCTCTCTTCATCAAAAAACTCCACAGCTTTCCAGAACCATTTCACGATGTTGCTGTCTGGGGTACAGTGTTTTAACCTGGTATTTGCCTTCCAGTCATTAACATCGATTTTTCCCAGTCCACAAATGATGAGCTGTAAAATGAAAATATAAGTCTTTGCATTAACATCAGCACCTTAAAATCAAAAATGAGAGAGCTTGGCCAAACTGATCTGATGTAACTGACTGCAGAGTCAGGGTGGGAAAATATAAATCAATGGGATGAAATGATCCTTTGCTATAGACTATAGAAGAAGTTTAGCTATGTCTCAGGAAAGAGAGAATTACACTAGGCATTAAGGAAACCAGAGATTCTCTCAAGAGTTCAGGGCGGATATAACTGTGCAATGAAGCAGAACAGATTAAAAATCCCAACCTAAGGATGCATTAATATAGAAAACCGCAGGAGAAAGGCGTGATGTGATAGAAATAATGTGATGGTGCTCTAAGTATGTATTTGCTATGTTCAGAGTTTTCCTCTCTTGCCTTTACAGTTGTTTTCTCAATTCTTCCTCCAGCATGTGACAATATTGTTGCTGCTTCTTTCAATATCAATGGTTGCTTCTGACACCAACAACTCATTGTGCCAGAAGCCACAGATATCCAGCAATTCCTAACTTGGTTTCATAGCACAGAAGAGGTCAGTCATGTGGAATACAAATGTTTTTATATTTATAACCTGGTTTGCTTACACAGACCTACAGTAAGTCTTGTCCTGGAAGAGAGACAGCCAGAAACAACACAAGTTGATACATTCTTCTGGGTATTGCAGTGCAACAACTCTGCCCTTTCAGGGGATTTCTGTTGAAGATTAAGGCATTGTTTGCTTTCTTCAGAATATTGAATAGAAAAGTACCTGAAACTCACTGTTCAATCCTGTGAATTATTGTCTTCCCTTAAAAAAGGTGTACTGATCCTCTTTCCACCTGCTGTTGACATCACATCTACCATTTTCTTCCTCTTTTGCCCTTCCATTTCTCCTACATACTCTTTAGCATTTGCTTCTCCAGATCTAAGGTGCACTATTCTCTTCTTAACATATTATGTACCAGATACTTTGATCTAATCAGAATAGTTGGCATGAAATCTGTCAGGGAAATTGTTGGACATCACTGGAAAACAGCTATTTAACCATAGTTTTCTTGTCTTCTCTCAGCCTAGAACACCATTAGAGAGCCAAGTAGAAAAGCAGGCATGTGCACACACACACAGAGGCTGTACATGAGAGTACTGGCCTATTTATGTATGGAATTGAGAAAGATGATGATACTGAATTTGCTACAACAACTGTAATATCTCTTCTTTTTTAAAAAAAATTTTGGTTGCCATTTTCCCTTCTTAGTTAATGGTGTTCTGGTCCTCTTTCCCTCCTCTCTCTTTTCTATCCCATCTTTCCTGGCTGCCTAACATTCACTTCATCCCTGGCTGCCATCCTCCAGTAAATTCTGGACATCATTACAACAGCTGCTTGGGAGTGGATGGTATTTGTCTCTGCATATCAAGGCAAAAGGATCTACAGTTTTCTTTGTTGTGGCTGCAATCATAACAAGGCCAAAAGATTCTGGGAAACACCTCTGCTTTTGGATCTGCCTTATGTTGTCTGCTCTGGTTTATTTATTTTCTTCTTTTTTATCACCTTATTTTTTTATCTTTCCTTCTTCCTTTCCCTTCCTATTTTCTCTCTCTGTATTTCATCCGCAATGACTCTGCTTCTCTCCAACACATACACTTTTATGGGAAAGAAGGTTCATGCAAAGGACTTTCAGAAGAAAACTGAGCCAATTTCTCTGGTAAGTACAAAAAGCAACTGAAAATGACAAACAAATTGACTACAGTGGATTGATTGATACTGATTTATAGTTGAAAATTGTATCAGTTGTGACCACATGCACTTTCTCCAGGGACTAAAACTGAGGCAGACAGCCTCTGTCAGCATTCCTATACATTGAAGCTAACTCTCCTGATGTCATTTAATCTCTCCCTTTCTAGCCCTGCCTTCTGTCTTGTGCTTAAATAAAGATAGCTTTTAAAATACAGGTGCTTGCTGCCTTATCCCAGGCACATAACATGATTTTGAGAATACAAATGGCTTATGCTTTATCATGCAATAGCAGCCAATTTTCTATACATTGTGGGGTCACTGCTCAGCTGCGCACACCTGCAGCTCCCCTTTCACATCTTTCTGTCTGCCAGGTATTCTCAGATGGCTTTACAAATCAGCTTCCTCCTACTTACACCTTGGATCTTACTGTTAATTACTGCTGAATGGAAAAGGAGAACTAGCAGGATCTATTTGTTCTACATGTGATCTGGAAATCTTTATTTTTGATGGTAACAGTTAGTCACACGTGTACATGTTATCGCCATTTTTAGGACACCTGAATGAGTGGCATTTGTAGGGCAGTGCTGCTGCTTAGGTCTGCTACCTTGGCCAGTTCATTCCTGAGCTAAGCAGAGTAATAATTAGAAACATCAGCATGTCCTAACCCAGCTAGTCTGCCAGAGGGAAAAAGGACTGTAAGATATCCACAGAAAATATGGATAAAGTTACTAAACCTGCTGCTACAAGTTGCAAAACTTGGAGACAACAGGAAAGGGGAAAGGGAGGGGTTAATTACTGTAGTCTTCAATTGCTTATAGCACATTACAACACGATTTAGTGAAGCAAAGTATTTGTACCATGAAAAAAATAAAGTTGAGGAGCAGTTTACTTATCAACAAATGAGGAGACCCCTGTGTTAGCAGGACATTTATGACTTTTGTTTCCAGACAGAACTTACACTTCCTGGAGAGTCAGGGCACTGCCACCTTCCCCAGTCCATGGCAGGGGCTGTTTCTGTGCTGTCCCGCAACAAGCAGCCTCCATGGCCACCTCACTTCTTCAATTCTCAAAGCCAGTTCTGAACTAAACCCAAACTGCTCACCGAAGGGAAAAGGGCAGGGAAGTCCTGTATTTGAATGCACACTTTCCTGTATGCCACTTTAATTTGGGTCTGATCTGACTACCTCCAGCCGTGGCTCTTGCTCTTAGTGTGTAATTTTGGAGCCGAAGATGAGCAGGTGACAGAGTTCCCCTAACAGTGCTTGCCATGGTCCTTCCTGATAAAGTCTAGCTGTTGCTTACTGACAGTGCAGATGGATTTTGTAGGCAAACTGAGCTGGAGTAAGCTGACGATACCTTTGACAATCATGTGACAATAAGCAGCAAAGTCCTGGGAGCAGAATAGGATTCACTCCAGAAGTCACCTCACTCAGGCAAGTGGTGTCGTGCTGATATACAGCCACAAAATGATTGCATGCTCACAGTCATCCAAAGAAGATCTGGCAGGATAAAAAGCTGAATTTGAACCTCTCAAGTTCTGGGTAAACATTAGTTTTTTCTTATTTAGCCTAATCCCATTATTGAGATACCGGGGTTGTTACTGTTAGCTACTGTTAGCAAGTGGGCATTTTCTGTGAGCTCTAGAGCGGTTACAAAGTCCATGGAAATTTAGATGCAGTCTTCAACAAACTAGTTTGAGCCCTAAATATGGGCTTAGTTTAAGTATCTCAGATTCAAGGGCTTTCCGGTTCTATTAAATTGAACTCCACTGGGTAACAGAAATCACTGGACAATAAGATTTTGTATCATAATAGAAAGCAATTTGTGGTGGATTGATCCTGGCTGGATGCCAGATGCCAACCAAAGCTGCTCTATAACTTCCCACCTCAGCTGGACAAGGGAGAGAAAATATAATGAAAGGCTTATGGGTCAAGATAAGAACAGTGAGAGATCACTTACCAATTACCACCATGGGCAAAAAAGAGTTGACTTGGGGAAATTAGTTTAATTTATTACAAATCGAATCAGAGTAGGATAATGAGAAATAAAATCGAATCTTGAAAACATCTTTTGCCCATCCGTTCCTTCTTCCCAGACTTTACTCCCAACTTATCTACCTCCTCCCCCCATAGCACCACAGGGGGATGGGGAATTGGGGTTGCAGTCTGGTCATCACACGTTGTTTCTGCCTCTTCCTCCTCAGGGGAGGGACTCCTCACACTCTTCCCCTGCTCCAGCATGAGGTCTCTCCCACGGGAGACAGTTCTCCACAAACTTCTCCAACATAAGTCCTATCCATAGGCTGCTGTTCTTCATTAAATGCTTCAGCATGGGTCCCTTCCATAGTCCTTCAGGAATAGACTACTCCAGCTTGAGTCCCTCACAAGTCCTGCCAGCAAATCTGCTCCAGCATGGGCTCCTCTTTCCATTGGTTTGCAGGTTCTGACAGGACCCTGCTCCAGCACAGACTTCCCATGGGGTTGCAGCCTCCTTTGGGCACATTCACCTGCTCCTGTGCCAGGTCTTCCCTGGGCTGCAGGTGGATATCTGCTCCACCATGCACCTCCATGGGCTGCAGGGGTACAGCCTGCCTCACCATGGTCTTCATCATGGGCTGCAGGGGGATCTTTGCTCCAGCATTTGGAGTGCCTCCTCCCCTTGCCTCTTCACTGGCCTTAGTGTCTACAGAGTTGTTTCTCCTATGTATTCTTACTCCTCTCTTTGGCTGCAGTTGCAAAGGGTTTTTTTCCCCCTTCTTAAATATGTTATCACAGAGGCACAATCACCATCACTGATGGGCTCAGCCTTGGCCAGCAGCGGGTCTGTCTTGGAGCTGGCTGGCATTGGCTCTATCAGACATAGGGGAAGCTTCTAGCAGCTTCCCACGGAATTCACCCCGGTAGCCCCCTCCCACTACCAAAATCTTGCCACACAAACCCACTACTCCCTCAGGATTAACAAAGTAACAAACTTTAAAAGGGCAGATTTTAAAACTATGAGGAAAATGGTTAACAGCAGGCTGAAGGGCAGAGTAAAAAACTTTAAAACCACAGAAACAGCCTGGAGGCTATTCAAGAACATTGTGTTAGAGGCACAGATGGTTTGTGTATCATTGAGAACAAAAACAAAGTAAAATAGTGAGAATAAAACCATGGTTAAACAGAGGAGTACACGGCTTTATTGAGGCTAAAAAGGCATCCTTTAAAAGCAGAAAGGCTTCCTGAACAACCTAACCATATCAGGCCACCACTTATGTTAGTTAAATGGAAGTCAGTAATGGTAAGAACAGTAGAGAAGTGGTCAGCTAAACTTAATGAGGATCTGGTGAGTAGAGATACAGAGACATGTGTACTGGTACCATGTGATTCTGGCACGTTAAAGTTTGCAATAGAAATATCTCCTTGTCCTCTTGAGATTCCTTGAATTCCCACTCTTCTTTTTAAGAAAAGAGCTTATTATCCAGTCAGAGAGATGAAACTAGGCAGGAAAAAAACCCAAAATTATTCTGCAAAGATCATAGAATGTATTGGGTTGGAAGGGACCTCCAAAGGTCATCTAGGCCAACCCCCCTACAATAAGCAGGGACGTCTCTAACGAGGGCAGGTTGCTCAGAACCCCATTAATCCTGACCTTGACTGTCTCCAGGGATGGGGCCTCCATCACCTCTCTGGGCAACCTGTTCCAGTGATCAACCACCCTCATATTGAAAAACTTTTTCCTAATGTCTAACCTAAATCTACCCTTTTCTAGCTTAAAACCATTACACCCCTTGTCCTGTCACTACAAACCCCCATGAGCAGATCCTTCCTCACCTTCCTATAGGCCCCTTTCACATATTGGAAGGTTGCTATAAGGTTCCCCCAGAGCCTTCTCTTCTGCAGGCTGAACAACCCCAACTCTCTCAGCCTGTCTTCATGGGAGAGGCACTCCAGCGCTCCGATCTGTTTTGTGGCTCTTCTCTGGACACACTCCAACAGGTCCACATCCTTTTTGTGTTGGGGGCTCCAGAGCTGGATGCAGTACTCCAGGTGAGGTCTCACCATGGAGATGCTGAGGTTAATGTAGCCTCAAGCTTCTTGGCCTGCCTGTCTTCAATCTACATCTTCCTCACTTGGGCAGGTTCCCCCTGGCTGTTTACATCTCACCTATTCTGTCCTGGCCAGAGGAGTAGTCCTTTTGCTCTAATATATTCTGTGTTTGGTTATTCACTAAGAGGTCCAAATTCTCTAGTAACAAACATTTCGGAACAAACTCTACTCTGATACACTGGATTAGTTATTTGCTAAGAACAGTCCTAATCACAAAACAAGTGTGTTACCTGAATGTGTCTTTATGCAAGAACTAAACAGAAGGGGAACAATAAAACAGACATTTTGGCAGCAATTTATTTTCTGATAGAAGACAACAAAGGATGCTTTCTGTATCAGCTTAAGGGACTGAGAGAAATGGAAGCTACAAAATCACAGTGTAAGCATTAAATTCAGAGTTTCCAATTTAGCAGTTATTGATGGTTTCTCAATGTAGTAAAACACAGGCAGTATGAGATATAATGAAATTTCACCAAAACTTGAAAATAAATGCAACAAGATGAAATCTGTGGTAGCAGTGCCTGCTCAGAACCTGTCTTGGGTTTGGCTAGGAGAGAGTTAATTTTCAAAAAAAGCTTCATGGCTTCCAGGATAGCCAAACTGAGCCAGCCAATGGGGCATTTGATACCATACTGACAACATGCCCACTATACACAAGTGCATGGGTTTTGGGGGCAACTATTAGTTCGCAGGGCTAGCCAATCAGTGAGTGCTGCTCACTTTATATTTCATTAGTCTTATTGTTATTACTGTTGTTTCTTCTCTTTTGGTGGTGTTGTAGTAAACTCTCCTTATATCAACCCACTGGGTTTTGCCTTTTTCTCCTGATTCTCCTTCCCATCCCACTGGGAGTAAGGGCTGGGGGGGGTAAGGGGGCAGTGAGGGATTGGCTGCATGGTGATTAGTTGCTGGCTGGGCCTAAACCACAACAGAACCAAATATGAGAAAATAAAGTTTAATTTGTAGGCATTTTAGTAATTTAGTTTAATGACTTCAGAAGAGATGGTTTGTTTGAAACAGGTTGGAGGTGGGAGAAAAATGAGAAATAAATGCAAGAAACATCACCTAAACAGAGAGAAGCTGAAGGTACTTTTCTTCTCTGCCTGGAGATGACAGGAAAGGGAGGGAAAAGGGAGAAAAAGATTATTCTGTAACCGTCTCAAATAACATCTCCTGAGACTATGTTTGTCCTTTCCCAGAGCAGTTTATGAGATGATATGTTGAGTACTCCCCACTGCTTCAGTCAACAAAATATCTTCCAAAAAGGTGGGAACAGTATCCAGAAAGACGGAGCACAGATTGTTGATAGGGAAAGAGGGAACTAGGGAAGGAGGTAGTGGGAGGTAGGGATCAGCTAAGGAGAGGCGGTGAGAAAGGTTTGGTTTATATGGGCAGACTTTGGATAAAATTTTAACACTGATGACCTCCAAAACCCCTGTGTACTTCATTAATCATCCTGTACACAGATGAGAACTTTCAGAACATCTGGTGCCTTCCTGAAGATCTCTAGTGTATAGGAACTTCAGCCTTTAATTTCAAATCACTGTGAACTTTAGAACAAAAGTTGAGATTGAGATTCTGCGCCGCTCACAAAAAGAGAAGTTTTACATCTCCAGTCCTTAGCAAAGGATCTTTTGGGGTTTTGTTTCTTGTTTTCCTAGTTTAAAGCAGAAACTGCACGCCACTAATCAGTCATGGCACATGCACACACATACACTATTATATGTGAATATTTCTCCACTGCTACTTTATAAGAACCTTGGACACTTCAGTTTGATTAACACTTTGATAAGACATACATTTTCCTTGAAGAAAGTGAGGCCATGGGGATTTGCTAAAAATTCAGAAAAGGAAGATACTGTGAAAAGATTTAATTCTGTTACAGTAAGTAATACATTCTACTAATGTAATATGGACACCAAAGAATGTTAGGCCCCTTGAGAAATTAGAATAATTTCATTTGATCCTTTATGAATGTATATAATTATATTTATGTATGTATCTGTATGTATATCTATATTTATGAAAATTTTGTTATGCATGTCCCTGTGTATGAATACATTTATAAAACAAACCCATGACCATAAATCAGCTCAACAGAAACAGTATAAAGTGGAGTACTGTACATCTTTATTTAAAATACGTAGGATGCCAAGACAGAAAAAATACTAAAAAAGAGATACATATTGTTTTTGAAGCTGAAGCATCAATATGGTTGTAATTTTAATGTTTCTTGCTGGAAAAAGGTCATCTTTGGCGAGGTCGGGTTTTTCTTAAGGTCATTTCACATTGAGATATCTGCCTGCTTTTGACATTTCATCTAGAAGAGGCACAACTATTCTGACACATGAAATGGGTTCTTTACAAACCCAATGGCTATTTCTATCAACATCTGTTATTCTTACACAAAAGGGGAATATGCATTGATTGTAAGCAAAGCTTTACATTTTTTTGAGAATACTAATTTATATATTTTGTACTTAAAGGTACAGCAATGTTCATCTGAAATAGAAACAGAAGAAAACACTCATCTATAAAAAACTGCAAATAACCCCAAGGATGGCATCTTTTACTCATAAATAGGATTAAATAAATTTAAATATGTCAATTGTTGTTGGTAAATTGTCACACTGCTTTCTGTAAAGCAGCAGGGTAGTGAAATTCAGTAAGCATTTGTCTAATTACTTCGTGATATTGGCACAGAAAAAAAACACAATAAAAATATTTTTCTTTACATTTTGTGTGGGATTTTTAATTGCATATTCATTTTCTAAATTTCAGTTCCCTCTAGCACCGATTAAGATTGGAAAAATCTGTTGCCATATAAATTCCCCACTTTACACGCCCATATTTACAAACTCCAGAATTGTTACAGTTGTGGCATGACATCTATGTAATTAAAATAAACTCTGTCAAAGTAGTTCAGACTCAGAGAGGTAATTTTATTTTTCTGTAAGAAAATTCAGAATTCCATAGGCTGAATTCTGATCTAGTTCAAGAGTGTTTCACAGAATTCCTTCCTTGAGGAACAGTACAAGGAAGACCATATCTTCGTTCTTGCTCATCATTTGCAGACTGCTCAATTAACCCTTGGACAATCCAAAGCAGAAGCATTTAGCTTCAGTATTTAGTATTCAGTACTTAAGATTCACTGGCTGAGTGTTGTGACCAGTCACATGGTGTTGTATCTGTTCCCATATTGATGGTCTGCTCTTTATGAGCTATTACTTTCTCCCAAAATTAATGCCATTTTATTTAAAAACAGGTTTTGTTTTCTGATTATATTCATCTGGCAAGTGCTCAAATCTGTTGTTTGTGGATGTTTGTAGGAACATAGCTTTGCTCTCATCAGTATTTGAGAACAGTGAATAATAAAGGACATGAACAGGCTGAATCCAAACCCTGTTCTCTAATCCAGCAAGCTGTGAGTGAACAATTTTTGTACTATCTCCTCTATCTCACTGATCTTGCAGCACCAGTAAACTCCATGTTTGAAGTCAGTGTGCTTCCCTACTTTCTAAATGTGTTATATTTAATTTCTCTACAATATGAGGACCTATGTTAGACACTCACAGAGAACTACAGGTGATGCTTTTCTGGACTAAAGCCATATATCCATAGGGCATTGAAGAGGTTAAGATCCAGGTGTAGGAGCTTTACTGTTGGAACATGTTCCATGTTGCTTCCAGACTTTGACCTCAAATAAACGCCTTTAACATATTTTATTTAAGTGTCATAATGAGATTTATTAATGCTCTGGGATCCAGAGAATGTCAGCTCAGTGGATGACTGAAAAATACTTCATCAGCTTTTAATGGCTTCCCAGGACAGTAGGGCCATCAGCTCCTATTTCCCAGTAATCTCTGTTTGAAAACAGGACTTGCATGTTCTCAGTTTGTGCATTGACTGATAGAAGGAAAGTGCAAATGCTCTCATGTTCTGCAGTGTTGCGTTTGATTGGAAAATAATGCTTGGGGTCTGAATACGCTGAAGTAATGTTAAGGAAATATTAAAGTACCCTTAACTCTGCCATTTTGTGCCTAGGGCATTGCAGTTATCACATGAAATGTATGGCCTTTTCTTAAATGGTTCCACAAGAATAGCAACTTCTGCATAATGGTACAAATAAAAATAACACTGCAGTGTAAGTAGTGGGTCTGATATTTGTACTTATTCACATATAAAGCCTAGAATGGCAAAATAGATAGTTTTCCAACTTCCAATACCATCATCAGTACATTGTGGTTGGTCAGATTATGAGCCAGAAAAGTAAAGAAGCATTAAAATTAGCAGTTTGGATTGTGCTAATGTGTATACAAGTATCAATTTCAAATATATCTCCATTTAAGTAAGCAGTACACATAGAATTTAAAATAAATAGGAGTAAGTTGACAGTACAATCCATACTGGGAAGAAAAACTAAGTCAAATTCATGCCCCCACAATGATTTATCACATAGGAGAACCTGAAGCTACCTTCAGCCATCAGACTGTGGCTACACATAGATAAAAGGGGGCTTTGGAGAGTTGTCAATTGATAGCTAATGAGTATTTCAACTCTGGGCTTACAAATATGGCAAGTCTTTATTATGCTTATAGGCAGCCTAGAAAGCATTAAAGGAAAGTTGTGCGACAGGGGCCTACACATGTCTTGCTTAATGGGATCTAGAAACTACTTCACACAGGAATGGACCAAGCTTGCTACAGGGCCAGTTTAATATCTGCTCCACACTGGTTTACACAATTGCCTCCTCTGGCAATAATCCCCACAGCTTCCATGCTGGAAGCATCTTAAGGGATTTCAGCCTTCTTTGCACTTTAATAGAATCAGATTGAATGATAAATGTTTGCCCCATCTAGAAACCCAGCTTTATTTTTGCAAGGATGAGCCCAATAATGGGTCATACTTTTTCAAGCAGAAGTAAAGATCATTCAACATATATGGATGTCATTGCTTCCTGAAAGAGTTGATCAGATGTTTCACTGGGCAGAAGATGCACATACAAGTTCATTACTGAGGCAGCTCAGCTCAATTTGAAGGGCAGTAGGCCCAGAACTACTTGGCTGTCTTTATTCTCCTGCCCTAACCAGTTAAGACCAAAATGTGAGAAAACAAGGGAAAAAGGTTATGTATGTACTTGCACTGATTTGAATAACAGGTTGATAGTTATCTTCAGTCGCTGAGGTGGGTGGGAGCTTGACATTGAAAGAATTTGAGGAGGAAGTGCTGAGTGAGAAAATCACTGCCTAAGAGAAGGACTGCTTACTCGGCACATGGAAAATATGCACTCTGTAGGTGGGTATTTAGTAGACTAAGGGAGAGGAAGGAATATACAGGAGGTGAACAATTCTGGAAAGATTACATGAAGGAGAGGAAGGAGAGATGTCTGAAGTGACCGAATTTCTCCTGGGAAGAGAGCATTGTCATTTCTCTCATTGCTGACGCCACTGCATATCGGCCTGTGTCTTGCTAGGGCACCACATTGGGGTTTTAAGCTTTCCCTAATCCTTTCCCTACAGCCTCCTGTTGAAAAGAAGGATCAAAGAAATAATTCTAAATATCTTTCTCATTGGAAGACAGTGATTAAAATTTCTGCTTCCATTTTCATCCTTTGTTGATTGAGTTGTCAAGCACCCAACCTTGGCAATAGAAGCTGAAATGAGCAATATCTTCATAGTTTTGCCATGCTGTGTTAGTACTGAACAACTGAACCTTATCGACTACATGCTGGGTCCGACATTCAGCTGAGTTCCTTTGGAATTTTTATCACTAGTTTTTATCTGATACTCAGAAAGGCCTTACCCATGATGAATTGTAAACTATTGAATTCTCCTTTTTTCTAGAGACTCCTGGAAAGCACTCACATCTAGAAGACTTCTGCCTATAGCAACAAGTATATGTGATGAGGCCATTCTTAAGGACTATGGTCTGTAAGTTGCACTGTAATATATCATAATTAATGATATGATTAACTGGACATGAACACTTATAGCATAATCTAGCACTACTGCTCTGTTATAAACCCTTAATGATACTCCTGCTAATGGCAGTAAGAAACAGTGGAAAAGTAAAACTACTTTGGTATCCAAGGGCTTATGTCTGTACTGGATAGCGGTATGAGAGAATTTATGATGCAAAGGAAGCATACCAATTGATAGTTCTAGGTCCAGCAATGGGTAGAAGAAAGCTATTATTGTCATCTACAGCTTAGACACATGCCAGGCATTGAGAAACAAAACCAGTTTACTCAGAACAGAATCCTAGATCTGAAGCGTTCCCTAGGGTAGTAGTGTTTTATGGACCAGTTTTGTCCTTTATCAGCTTTTGATAAACTGATACAATTTATAAGGTCAGAATTTTAGTCCTTTTTGGCCTGAATGGAATCCACTTCTATAATTTCTCAGATACTGATTTCTCAATTCACTGATACAATATAAACTAGAAAATCTCAACCAACAATCCCTTGATTCATTTTGCATGAGAGGAGAAGAAAGGCTAGGAGGAGAGAGGTGAAGGAATGCCATTTTACTGGGCTGTCATCCATCTTAGATGCCTCTAGTTCTGATGCCTCCAGTATGCTTCCCCTCATAGCTGTTTGATATTGCTTATTATAAAAGTGTATTTGCACTACTGCTCAAAAATCCTAGTGCTGCTTTTTGGATCAATGTAAAATGCCCTTGTGTGAAGCATTCAGGTGACCTCATAGTTTTGAAATCATTTGAGTACAGAGACACATTGTAGGGTCATAGATGCCTAATTTTTGCCATCCTACTAGTCCCATATGTTTTTACAGTCCCTATGAATATATGAATCACACACTTAAGGGCACACAGGTTTTGCATATAATTTTACCTAGACAACATTTTGCTAAGTTATTAAAATCTAGCCTCTTTTAGGGAAAACAGACACTATTATGCCTCTTAGGTCAATCACCTCTTCTTCGTTAATGTATTCAGGTCATTGCTCCTATTAATGTATATATATTTTTATCTCTCTCTTTCATTACAGCTATGAGAAAGAACCATAACAAACCACCTCTGCCACCTCATCTTCAATCAGAAGAGGAATGAATAGTCTCAAGAGTCCACAGCTCTACATTATTAATATTCTATCCCTACCTATCTGCACCTAACCTTACCTTATTTCTTGTTTATGTGAAGGTGTCTTTCATCTCTCCATAATTTTTTAAAAGGGAAAGAAGAATAATAATAAAACTCTTTACAATTTTACTGATTTTACCTCAGAAATAGAAAGAGTAACTGTATTTTTTCCCCCTTTTTAGAGGCCATTTTTAAAGTTATTAAGATATCTTGTATGGATTGGGCCAAACTATCCTCTGGAGTAAACTTCCTGAGTTCAGCAGAGCTGCATAACTTTACATTAGGAAAGATAATGAACATTTACAATCAATTTATATGTTATCTACCTGAAAGTCCTGGAGCTTTTTTATGAATCTATGTTTCAATATCCTAACACTAAATTGTGGATATGAGGAAGAACAATGAATAATGACTATGACTATTTTTTTAAATGCAGCTATGCATCCTGCATGAGTGAAAGAAAAAGTACAAACTTCTCCCTAAACTTCAGTTACACTTTAGTCAAAATGTTATTCACAGGTCATTGATAGACTGTACGAAAATTCAACATGAAAACATGACTAATACTCCAAATCTTAATGGTGACAAAAATGGTGACAAAATTATGTGTTTAATCTCATCACAAATACAAAACTGTGTCATGTCTAATAAGAATTTGCACTTAATCTTTAACATACCCTTTTCATCAGTGTTTTAGACTAGAGACCTCTGAAAGCTACTCGAAGAAATAAAGAGTTTCCATATGTTGTGTTGCCGAAAGAAATACATATTGAACTCAATTTTAAGGAAAAGCGCTAATTTCCAATTGTTACAAGAACATCTTTCTGAATCCCCTGCCATCATGACTAATGGCCATGAATTTCCTCAAGCTTTCTTTGTTTAGAAATTCACCTATTAAAATACAGAGTGGAGGTGAGCTAGAAGCTTTTTCTAGATATTATTTTCCATATTATGAATGTTTAATAAAATAGCTTATAAGTGTTTTCAATAACTTCACATGTATTCAACAGAAACAATGTAAAAGACTATGTTTTCATGTTAAAGTTTTCTTTAGAGAGGTTTTAAAGTTTAGGCTATTGGATCATCAGAAAAACAGATCCCACAAGAGGTCCAGATACTTTCTTTTCATATTGCATATGTTTTCATTATCTGTGAAAGATGGGCACCTTTACGTAAGGTAGGGTGGATTTTACCTGCTGATACAACTCTTGAAGTTTGTGGCCAGAGGCTTGTTGATTCATTTTGCTAGTAACAATGGCTTATTTGCAGTTACTGAATCATGCAAAAGAAGTAATTACTGCTATTTTTAACATATTGTTTTGCATGCATGGCATTACCCCGAATTGAACAAAGTATGCTAGTAAATCGACATACACAAGAAGCCTGCCTTGTTTCAGCTGTAAAATAGGATATTGTTATGCTATAACTGGGTTTGTCCTTGTTTGTGGGCCTTCTACCAAGGAAAATTGGATCTGTGTGCATTCTCTAAAGAATCCATACTATTATTTTCATTGTACTAATTCAATTTTTTTTACATACAAAAAGAAATTTGAAGAGAGAAGTTGAATGAGATATAATACTCTCTTTCTCTAATTTTTATATCACAAAATCTCTGGTAAAGATAGCTTGCTTTCTTGCACACTTCCTTACCTAAATGAGTAGACCTTATTCTTTATTATACAAGGTGTATGGTTAATCTCATTTCCAGAAAATAGTTGAAATATTCTCATAATCCTTCCCTTTCTTGTTTTCCTCAGTTGATGAACAAATACCTGACACAATCACAAGCAGTGAAATATTTTTTCAAACTTTCTCTTCCAAAACAAAGTTAGGGTAAAGAGCACTTATTCAGAATGAAGGTATGAGGTACAGAAAGATCTTTTTCAGCAGAGACAAACACAGTATCTCAGTGTTAGATGTAGGATGTATTTAGACAGTTTCAGGCCAAAATATCTAATATGAATTAGTATTCTTCCTGGATAAACGGATTTGCAGAGATATTTGATGTGAACCATGAAGCATAGTTTGTTTGTTTGTCACATTTATTTCCTTCCTGCATATAGACAGATTTCCTATATTTATTTTCTGTGCATTGGAAATTAATGGTCAGCCACTCAGTCTTGAATCTATTTCCAGAGAAAGGGAAAACTTAAGGTAAATATTCTGGAAAAATAATATCTTGAAGCATCTGGAGACCTTCAGATCTAGTTGACTCTTTTGACATAATACTGTACCACATAATCACAGGAGTATCAGAATCAGGAAAAGGATTGTGTTACAATTAAGAGAAAAAATTATGGCTTCTATTGTAAACTCAATAACATGTCCAAAATTAACTGAAAGTTTTGCTACTGTTAACAATATTTTTCTCTCTTTCTGTTTTCAATTGAAAAATGATTTTATTCTTCCTTTTAATGTCTCAATTTACTTAATCTCATTGTGAAGTAGAAAAACAGTAAGAAAACTGAGTTAAAATGCTGTGCTCGTTTAGTAAAACGGCAGCGGGGCTCTGCAGTAGCCGCCCACGTGGCCGGCGCCGCCGCCGCTGCCCGCCCGCTCTCCCCGCCGCAGCCGCGGACAGAGAAAGAAAAAAAGTTTCAAAGTGCCCTTTTGAGTTGAGATAAGGAAGGTTTAATATAAAGAACACGTAATAAACTACTGCAG
>JAVSBS010011505.1:40585-56369 GCA_033124195.1 Coracias cyanogaster | reverse complement strand
ATATTTCATCACTGAATGATATTTAAATGGTTTTGGAGCTAGCCAAATGATGAATGTATTTAGAAATGTATGGATGTATTCAAAAGCCATCTAGATATGGTGCTCAGGGATATGGTTTAGAAGTGGGCCTGGAAGAGTTAGATAACGGTTGGACTTGATGATCTTAAAGGTCTTTTCCAACCACAGTGATTCTGTGATTCTGCAAATAACTGATTTTGAAAAACTGACAGATTTTATACCAAAGGCAAAATTAGAACCTCTCACTAATCTTAAGCAACACAGAAATAACTGAAAAAACCCCCAAAACCTTACCTTTGTACACTATCAATTTTTCTATGGCCTCAATTTGAATTAAAAAATTTAAAAAACCAACCATCAATCATAAGCTTATACGAAAGTGTCTTGACCTGTCAAATAACCGAAGCTCAGACTGTGCCCGTGCGTGACAGCGCGGGCGTAATTCACGTCTGGACTCAGTGGTTCTGGAGCACAGCTAAGGGTGGGGTTCGGCTGGTCCAACCCTGGACCCCCAAAAGTAATCCTGTTCCTGTGATACTGCCCACCTCATACAGAGCAGAGGTCCTTCCTGACCTACAATGGATCAGTTTAAGCTCAACAGGGGTAGAATTATGGAGACATTTTCTTGTGGCTAAGAACATCAGACCTTCCCCTTATTCTGCATTTGCAAACTGATCTTGGGTTAACAGTACGGCTGCCTTGCTGCTGTTGAGAGAGAATATACAGGATAAAAGAGCAATCGCTGACATCCTAGTACAGTGAACACGTGAATAATTTACCTCATGGCCATTTTACATGGCAAAAGCCTCAGCCCCACAGCTAACAGACTGTATATTAGATTTCAGTTTTAAAGCAAGCCTGCGATCTATGGGATTTGCCTTGAGAGGATATCGTTTGGATGCTGATCTTGACATTTTGGAGCACATTTGTTGGTGCCAGGACCAGACAGCACCTTTCCTTATGCTGTATTTACAGCGCCAATTTAGTCTGGCATAACTGAGCTCCATAAAACCACGCAGCTGCCCGACACCAAAGTCAGCACGGTGCACCTCCAAAGGGCTGGGAGCAAGTGGTGGGAGGTGGAAGGGAGTGACAGACTATTTTCCTGGCAGCACTGAGTTTAATATTGTGAAATGGCACTGTGAGAAATATGCATCACCACCTCTGCTGGAGTAACAATCTCAGAGCAATCTGAGGTCACCACAGATGCTTCCCAGTAGGTTCAGCTGGGTTTTCAGGTATAGGAGAGGGTCTCCTCTTCCACCACTTCTGCAGCTGCTATGGAATACCACCTTGAGGAACACTCTCATAGCTCTCAGTGGAAGGTACATGCAGCCTCTGTGACTATGTGACCTGGTAACCTCTCACACCAACAGGATTTCTTCTGCGCAACAGTGCACCTGCAAACCCCGAAAGCACCAGGGATCCAACCGCGCACGTTGCTCAGTCTCCAAAGAACGCCTCAGGCTTTTATTGTTACACTTGACGACATAATGTAACGTTAGCAGACTGACCTCTAACTCTTTCTCATCAAATGTCTTCAGCAGATGCTGTGGGATTACTTCATTAAATCCCTTCTGTAGAGCCAGAAACTGAGCTTCAATTCCTCGTAAAAATCGCCAGTTTACATAAAGTCTGCAAGCAAGTGCAAATTAGTTTTGTGAAAGATGCATTCAAATACAATAAACCTGCAGTTTATCCAGCCAGAGAAATGGCCTCGCTGACAGGAATACACCCGCCGCCACTGCACTCCCAAATAGAAGAAAAACAACAACACAGCACTGCAAATTGCTTCAAGTAAGTAAAAGTTCCCACCACGGGAAATATAAAAAAACTTCAGAAAACAGATTGATGTACCTGACATATTCCTTTTTGTTTTCCTCTGTCACAGGGATGCTTTTGCCACTGGGCTTCAGTTCATGTTGAATAATTTCCCCGTACGCGTTGTGTTCTACACAGAACGTGTGGTCCAAGACCCCTGTGATGTCATTCTCACTGGTGGAAAGAAATAAGCAAGTGACTCAGTGAAAATATGTTCTGGAAATACATCACAGCCATGATCTATCTGGCAGACATCACAATTTAGTTCTTCAACAGCATTTCAAATTACTGCTTGGAAGCAGAAAGGTGAACATACTTTTTAATCATGTTCTATTTTAAAACTATTATCAAAGTTTCAATGTTACATCTTAATAACATGTTACTGTTAATAGCAGGAAGAAATAATAAATTAAAATGTATTAACTGAGCACTTCACAGCTCATTAATGATTTACACCCCCACCCCAATTTCAACACCTTGAGCATCTTAAGCCTTAAAGAAGCTGAATTGTACAAGAAATATGTTTTTTAAATCTGCCTAAGCAGGAGATCAAAACACACTTCATCTCTTTTCAACTGGATTTAGCAACACGAGCACTATTATGTTAACAGAGATAGAATTCTAACATTGGAAGATAAAATACACGGTACATACAGTATCCAGACCAAGCTGTTATGCAGGTCTGGGTCAACCAATTCCATGTCATCCAAAGTAATTGGCTTCCCCAGCAACTGCTTATAGAAAGGCAACGTGAAGCCCCCATCAATATAGTGTCCGTGAAACACAGCCATCCCCATTATCCGCCCGACGAAATGGAAGTACGATAAGTGTTCCTAGAATAGAAAGAAGATACTAAGCCATTCAGCTAAATAAGACCTCCAGGTTATATCTGCTGAATATGACATAAAATTTCAATATGAAGGAAAAAAAACCACCAACAACAAACCAAACAAAACCGTATCAAGAGCTTTTTGTTTTGTTTGTTCTTACGCGGAGCACAGTGAGTATATTGCTTAAAATCCAGAAGTCTTACTACAAAGAATCAAAAGAAACTTAATTTCTCCCAAAGGAAACATAAATTGATATCTTGGAGAAAATTAAGAACACATTTGAGAAATTTCTTTGATCAGTACTAAAAGGAATTATCATATTATTGCACAAATGCAGTCTCTGGCAATAGTAATGTGAGAATTAGGTTCCTAAATCTAGAACACTCTCCAGATGCATTTAATTTCTAATTCCAAAACAATCACTTGCAGAACGCAAGTTACCAGTCGTACCGGGTTGACTGCAGAGTCTGGGTTGATTTGCAGGGTATAGATATCATCTCGGGAATATTGGAAGAGACCATAATATGGATTCAACATTTCATGTGACAAGAGGTAGAGCCACTCCCTGAAGAAAATAAAATAATTTATTGTGTACTTCAGACAAATGCATTCTGACACTGAGAATCTTATTAGTTTAATCTTATTGTTAAACACAAATGGGAAGGAAGTTATCTCTGACCATGCTTAGATAAGGCTGAAATTAGAATTATTTTTACTGGCTCAGTAACTGCACAGCCCCTGAGAGCTGACGTATTTCCCAGCTTTCCAAGATTCTTCTCCAGGTTACTTATTTCCAAGAGAGTTTCTAACTGTGATTCTCCTTCATCCATTACACGCTAAGACAAGACACCATGTGTTCTACTGACTACACTACAGAGACGTCTGAGTAAAAACTTTCAATATAAGCCACCTTCAGGTAATGGATGCCTTTAGTTGAAGTTTTAATTATATGTCCACAAATCAGTAAATAATGGTCTAAGAATTGGGAATATCATAACACTTTCTAGCTTGGTCTCCTTATATTCATGTGAGGATGGCAAAGGCTACGCAGCATATGGACTAGAAAAATACTAGCAGATACTTTGGAAAGTAATGCACAACAACATCTGTAACTTCTTCATTTGAAACACTATTATTATCATCAAGCAATTAATAGCAATTGATTCAACAAGACTCTTTTACTAGTTATGGGTGATTAGCACATTAAAATATTTAGGAACAAAGTGAAAACTATTGCCCACTGGCAAACTCGTGAAGATACAGGCAAGGCAAAAGCCTCAGTCCCGGAGGTCACTCGCCATGCGCCAACTACAGATGCAGAAGATGGGCTGGTTGGGAGCATCATTTGTACTTTGAAATGAACACTAATGGTAAAAAAATGCAACGCAAACAACGGGGACTCCTAAATGAGTCAACCCTCATTTCCAGAGAGCAGACCCACGTGCCAGAGGCGGGGAATATTTTCAGTGAAGTAAAGCAGTGTCTGTGCAACGGCCAACATAATCCCTAACGCTGTTTCAAAATGTGAAGAGTATCTTGATCCAATCAAAAACGTCACTCTTCGTAAATGAAAAATAACCTCAGACTGACAGACTTATGTTGCCTACTAACTGCTAGTTTTTAACCTTTTGCTTCAAACAGTAGTGACAAGTTCCATCAAGTATATTTTTAAATGAAAGTTCTACCACAAAGCCAAGTATTTAGGGCTATAAATTCTCAGATTCCCAAGCTTTACTAACCAAAGAAAAACACAGCAATTTCTATAGATACCAAAAGCCTGTCTCATGCAATCTGTAACACTGATTTATTTCCAATGAATTGGTTCTTTTCTTATGCAGCCTTTCATTGAAAAGACTATCTGAAAACATCTATTCTTCTGACACACGATCTGCTACAGAAAGAAATATAAATAAGAATAATGTAAAAAGAAACAGGGCTGACACACGGCTGGTTTAGGATTCAAAGCATAGGAGTGTAAGCTGGTGGGGTGAGACAGAACCGGCTGCTTACCTGGCAACACCTCCATAATCAAGGCCCTCCTCCCCACGAAATTTTATCATTAATCGTTTCCACAGGTCTTTTGGCCTCATCTTCATGACCTGCCTGTAAGATTCCTGTAAACACACAACACTTCCTTTTATTAACCGCTATTTACAGGCAAGAAGCTACTACTATTTTATTAGAAGTGAAGGGAGCCTCAGACTCGGAGTCCGAAGGGGATACTACTACTGAAGGGGACTATTTTCCTAGACACTAACCAGTTTCTCAAATTACGAACTTACTTAGTTTCCTACAAAAGTGACAACACTTGTCAAATAAAACAGATACCTGAGAAGAACCATCCTCCATTAAACTTTGAGGTGTACAGTGATCAGAACATTTTCTCTCTCATTCTCACATAAAACTTATAAAAAATTAAAATGTGCATCAGTAAACTTTTGTGTTGCATAAAGGCTCACAATTTTTGCAGTCTGAAAAGCCAACAGTGGAGCTTCTACTCTGGGTATAACACATGTGCAAACCTGCAAGAAGCATCTTAAGAACAGAAGCATCAATGCCATCCAGTAAACCTACAGAATTGTTCCTCTATTGGTAAGGCTTGACCAAGAAAATACAAAAAGAAAGCTCAAAGAGGCAAAACAAATTCTGATTTTAAAAAAGGAATTAAACCCCAAATTTCCAGTTTTTATTTATGTCCACCATGGGGGCCTGAATCTTTGGCTTTGCAGAACAGAAGAGGTAGGTGTGCCTGGGACCCAACATACTCAACTTAGTTTTCAGAACAAGAACATACTAATTTTCACTGCTGTACAGCAGCCTTTGATTATGAACTGATGTGATTTTCTTTAATTGATTATGAACTGATCTAACTGCCTCCAAAGGGAAGACCAACACAAATCTTTCTTGGCTGGGAAAAACTGTGACAACGCAGTGGGGCTATCAAGTTTGTGGGTGGAGTAAACGTGCAACAGGGATGGGTGATAAAAGTTCTCAAGAAGACAGACTGTTGTCCAGGAAAAGCTAATGAAGTATAACTGTGTTTAATAAATTCAGCAGAATTATTCTGCCAAATAGATATTACAAAATAAAACGCAGACATCCCACTGTGCGCACCTCTGGTCATTCAGAAGCCTAGAAAATTCAGAAAACTGGTCTGATTCAGGGCGGGGGGGAATAAAACAAAAATCAACCAGAATTGAGACAGAATGCTAAGTAATCCAAACTCCCAAGACGAATGCTATTCAATAATACTTTTACTCAAGTTAAAATAGATCAAAGATCACCAACAACTGTTTGGTTTTCAGTTTGTAACATTCCCTCAGTAACAGACATTAGCGTTCTTATATTCAGGGAGGAAGTGAGAAAGTATCTTCAAGTACATGAAGTGCTTGGACTCCTTCCTCAGTCCCTGACACAGTCTGTACATCTCCAGCCACAGGGAACGCTTTCCTCATTTTTCTTCTCCTCTACAGTGTAAATACATCTACTTGGAGTACACAACGCTTCTTAACACCCCCTTGAAATCCTTCCTCTTCCCATTCGCCACTGGTAAAATTCCAGCTTTAATTCCTGACTTCGAGATTTCATCTAACTGAATGACTTCTTTAGACTGTTATGAACAACCCTCCTCCCCTTCCCTTGACGTTCAGAAATGGGTCAAATTCTCAAATTACCTCAAAAATCTCTTCCCTGGAGACCTCAATACGACAATGGCCAGCTTGAGGTTGCTGCTGTGACAGTTCTTGCCTCAGGATCTTGAGTTTCTGCACTAGGTCTCGCTTGTACCTTGGCACAGTCAGACACTCTGCCTCATCTGGAAGCTGACACAGGGACACTACCTGCTGCTGCTGCTGGTGTTGCTGATCTTTAAGTTGATTCTGGCGGCTAGAAACAAACACAGCTGTTTGCAGATATTCCAGTCATACATCCCCTGTTTTCTTCAGATGTTTCTTAAAGGTTAAGTGTTTGTACCTAAACTACTTTCAGTTTACTACAACTATGACTGTGATTACACAAGAAAATGACCGGGTCCAGTAAAAAATAAATTCAGAGAGATTTTATCCTGACTAAAGACATGCTTCTGTCTTTCTTGGCGACTATCAGTTGTTTTTAGGGTTTGTTATTTCTATTAGTACTACTTTACAAAGTATGTAAAAGGTTACAGCGCTATATAATAAGGTATTATCCGTACAATTTTACTACTAAGCTGCTGACACTGAATTTCTCAGATACCATTTCCGTATTTCCTTTGCGTGTTTTGCCTTCCTCCATTTTAAAATTCAGGGATCTGCCAAACACCATGCCTCTAATCTACAGTCAATACCATAGTCTGTTTTAAATGGCTTGCCTGAAAAAGAGTAAGCTTACAAAAAGATGTTTGTACTGGCAGCTTGGCAAGGACCTTGTCCCTTGTACCTGGCCTAGTCTGGACCACAGGAATGTGGGAGTTCACATGTAACTAATTGGCACAGATAAACAAGTATTTTTACTAGCAAGTCTAAGAGACTTTGTAAATCAAACTTCTTACTAGGAAAAGTAAATCAATCGTGTTGCAGAGATGTCCTCTCGTGTCATTTTTGTACGCAGCTAGCGGGTATTTTTATAGATTTTTAGTATAGCTCCTCCAAACAGCACAGGATAAAAGCTGTTTTACCTAAACCAAGAGAAGAATCTCTCTGTGTGGAACATGTGAGAATACCCTAAATTCACTGGATAAATAAGAAAGGTTACAATTAAAAATATTCTCCAGTGGAACGTTAAGAAATTGGTTTTTTTCAACATCAAAAAAATACTAGAGGTGGAAACAAACAAAGTTTTAATATATTTTAAAGTTTCAGCCTATTGTCTCTTTTAAACAAGGTTTACTAGAAAGCTCTACTGGCCAACCAAAATTCACCTCCAGCAGGCTTTCACCACAGGAACATTCCGAACTGGCAATTTAAAAAGGGGTGGGGGGTGTTCCCAGTTTGCCTTAGGGTTCTGAACAGCTATTCTGTTATTTGCAAACCTTCTATTTAAAGCAATTTTGCACAAACCACCCTCAAGGGAAACCACCAGCTGACCAGGAGCTCTTTGTCAGTAGTCTTACAAGCCGAACATTTGGAAACCCCTGCAATGGCACACATTGTACATCACTTCAGTGATAACTCAAAGATTAATACTAATAAGAACACCTCTCTACTCCTGGGCTCTAAGGAGGGAATAACGCACAGAATTCCTTCTTTGTTACTGTGTCTGAGGACGCAGAACTTCAGAAGTTAGCTTATTCGATGTTGTTACTTTCACAGTGTTTTGTTGTTTGCTGCTTTTTTTTTTAATGAGGCTACCTTAACTTTATTTGCAAGCTGATCACATTGGTCTTACAATAAACTACAGTTATTTTAAATCATTCCTGAGAAACCAAGTCATGACAATAACTCAGAGACACACACTCAATGTGGTTCCAGAATAAGGCTCTATGTCATTTGCGCTACATGCTCGGTAATTTTTTTCCACTGGTGATTAGCTGTTTTCCCTGGTGATTAGTTTAAATATGAATCTGACTTAAACTGGATTTACTTGATATACAAATTAAAGCAAAATCATTGTTCTATCTTCTGAACTTTTGAATTCCATACGGATGCGCATGTAAAAATATTCCTTGTGTATGTCTACCAGAGGTCAGCATTATACACTGAAGTGAGCTTATGTTCCTACTACCTTTAACAGCACAAAAGACAGTCCCCTAAACAGAGCTACTCAGTGTCAGCCTTAAAGAAAATGTAAACCCTGAAATGAGCATGAACTTCAGATCTATGTATCAAATTAAACCAATCTAAAATAGGCCAGTATTAGGAGGAGAAAAATAAATTGCCATCCTACATATTAGACCAAAAATAATCAGTGCAGTATTGACTAAACAATCTGCAGTGCTTGAAGTAATTAAAGTTAATTTCTTCGTTTGTTTTCACAGCTGAATGACTGATTCTGTGCAGTGCTTTGAGGATACAGCTTAAGTACTTCTCAGGTGCCATAACTATCAAAACCTATCAGAAACTCTTGGCCAGTATTTTAAAACAGAACTAGGTAACAAGTTGATTTATTTTCCTAACTTATAATATAATCACTGGAAGAACAAACTGCTTTACTCAGCTCAGTAGAAAAGTTAGTATCACTCTTTTTATTATGCCTTTGAACCTAAAACACCCATGCCACCCAAATACTAAACTTGCTTCTCAGATAATTTACAAAGTGACAGCCCGAAGGCAAACTACTTTTCCTTTTTTTTTTTTTAAAGAACAAATAAGGAGGTAGGCTTATGGAAAGGGAAGGAAAAAAAAAGCCGTCACATATCCTGTTTGGTGTAATAAAAGAAAAAAACAATAGAAAAGATGTATCAGGCAGCAGACTCTGCTGATGACACTGTTGGTTGAATTTCTGAAATCATTCCCTAATGAAAGACAGATGTACAAATGAAAAACTTGTGCACACTGTAGTAATTTCTTTAAACGTTCAAGTTTAAAGAAATGCAAAATGGTTCTGTGATTCTGGAACTTGAAAGTCAAATTGGATTTTCCCAATAATTAAGCTAGTAATGTATTTGTCCTCCACGATACATGTAGAACCTGCCACTATGACCCTACGGCCATTTAAACACAAACCTATCTATCTGTGAAGGACAGTTTTTCAAATTTAGTCCAGTTAACTGGATTTTCTACAGCTTAAGAATTGCACCGTTGTAGCTAAGAGGGGTTTTTTTCAGGTAGAATAACTAAATCTGAATTAAATTAATGAACTTTTCTGTGTTTCAAACATGAACATGCTCCTTCACAGGTAATTTTTTTCAGTGTCATGTTCACTTGAAACTACCAACCTAAATTTGGCTAAAAATAGTAGTGATTTGTGTTAAATTAAAAAACAAACCAACCCTAAAAAAACCCCAAAGTGTCCGGAGGGTGGGAGCTTACTGAAGTTCTGTAATATACACGTATATAACTAATCATTTTGCTAAACAAAATACAATTTGTCAATATTTAGACTCTTCTCCCTCTTGGGGTGTCAGGTTCAAATGTGTACTGGGCAGCCAAAGGCTAGCCAGCTTTTAGGAATTACACAAAAGATACGTTGACCTCCTGGATATTACTTTCCATTCCTCGGTTTTGCCTTTTCAGTGCTTGTTCCCATTATTCTTTTCTTCAGGTTTTCTTCCCAATGATTCACTTCCTTAAAGGCCTATTCCTCCTACTTACTCCTTGCCCAGGGCTGTAAGACTTTCTATCTAACCAACCCTTCATTGTTTCCTCCACTTAACACCCACTCAATACTTTACAGGTGTTTCCCAAGAGTATTAAAAGGTGTCAGCAGGACAAACAATACACTCAAACTCCCAAATGGCTTGGACAAACAGATAGCCAAGTCTAGGCAAAAAAAAAGAAATGTTTGTTTGCTTTTTGGTTTCCATTTTTGGTAGAAAATCCTCCAGTGTGAAATGAATGCCTAGGGAATAATAATAAAAAGAGATAGCATTCTTTTGAGTTTCCCCTTCTCCTTTTAAAAGAAGGTGCAATATGGAAGAATTGGCTTGGTTCTAATTCAAACCAGGACAACGTGGTATCAAAACCCTACAGCAGAAAAAAAAATACACTTCGTATTTTATTCTTCTTGCAAAAAATCTGAGTGAAGTTATTGGAATCTTATTTCGAGATCATCTAAAAAGGTAGGAGCTGAATTATTTCTCCCTCATTCCAGGACAGTTGGGCACTTGTGCACCCTTGCCTAACTCATCAGTCTCTCACCCCACTGGCTATTGAGTGCACCCTCCAACTTTAAAACAAGTTCTCTGTAACTGAAAGCAGTATGAAGTATCAAGAAAAGGAAAGAAAGTGTCTCTCTTGCATAAAAATAATTCTATAGGGCAATCTTTTCCATCGGACAGCACTTGCTCCCCCGCCCGCTGCTCCCCCCAACTCCTGGCATCTCAATAGCCACATTCCTGCCTAAATGCTGCTAAAGATTTTTTTCCCCCCCAAGAACAATCAAACCTTTCTATGCTATGTAACAGAGTAATTTGGGGCTGTGTTAAAGAACACCGCTACTATACTTTAAATACTACTGAACGGCAGAATACATCTTGATATAAAATCCAGCACCCCTCGAGAGTCACTTTCTTTCCTCTACGACACTCAACGTGTGCCGGAGACTTTAGACTCACTTTAAGACTAAATGCAAGTTAGCAGATAGCCGAGGATCTGTAAACTGCGTTGTCCTGTTGTTATGGTCAACAAAATAAACTCTGCCTGTTGCTGTATTTCGGATCTCCCATCCAGGAGGCAGTGGACCAAGCTCCTCACAATTGATGTTGCTAAGATCCCTGTGAAAACAAATATAAAACGAAAAATACCTCAGCATTTGGCCTCTGAGCCAAACAAGCGTAAATGTAACAGAACAATTCCATGAAGTCTGAGAAAATGTATTGTTTCAGAAACGTGATCTGTTCAGCTGGAATCTCTGCTCCCAAGGTGCAAGCCCACCAAAGAAAAAAAACACATACCCCAGAACACATGCCATGGAGGAAAAAAAAATCCTATCAAATAACCTTCATTTTTACAAACTAACTTCAGATGTTAAATTAATACAGGCTTAAAACAAAAATAAAGACTGTTGCCATATTTGCCGAAATGGAATTGCAGTTCTACGCTGATTCTGACAGAAAACATTTTAAAAACAACATTAGTCATGTAAGGAACTCTGAATCACACTTTAAAAACTCCTACAAAATAGATCTATATTTCTGAGGAGTTATACTTTCCATGAAGAATTACACACGGGTTATGTGTGTATGGCACAGGTGGATTTGCCCTAAAATCCCAAGTGCTAGCTACAAGAGTATTTCAAATAAAATGTTATATGAACAATGACTCAGCTCCGCGCTGAGCAATGCACACATAGATTAATGGGTCTCAAGAACATTCCACTGGAATTAGGAAAATGTGGATTTGTTCCAGAGATTCACTGAAAACAAATACTAGTCCTCAAAAATGTACTTTTACTGATTTTTCATGCATCTAAATTCACACCCCATACACCCTACACTGTCAAGTGCAGCTCTTTTGAAAGGTGTAAGTCTTCAGATCTCCCAGTGTCACTGAGTTGATGGGAGGAAACAGCCCAGGGACAGAATGGCTAAAAAGATGCCGCCTGCAGGGACTCAAAAGGCCACTACTGAAAATACAAGGTTCTGAGATGGAACTTCCAACACTGCTGCTGAACTGTAGGGCTTATTAACTAAATGACTGTGGCATATTAGCATAAAAATACGATACTCCTTAGAAATGGCATAAACTCTATCCTCACGCAAACAGCCAAATCTTGCTCTCAGAGACACTCGTGCAGTTTCTGCTGCCACACCTAAGACCAGCACTAACTTAGCTTTCACACAACTGTGAAACTTAAGGCGTGAACTTAAGGATTAGATCCTAATATCTTTTTTTTGAAAGACATCTAGTTTTTGGTTTTGTACACTACGGAAGTCACAGACTTCCAAAGGCACAACTGCCAACTGTATCGCACCCTCGAGTCCATAGGTAACGCACCAAAGCAAAGTATATTCTTGTAACACAAAAATAGTAATAAAAACAAAAGAATCATCCAAAAATGCAATGAAGTGCTGGCCATCAGGCACTCTATAGTTCCTGGGATACCCATTCCATGGGAATGAACACCAGCAGCGACTGACAAAGTTGCTACAGTTCTCATCAATGCCAACCCTGCTGCCAATTTCAAACTACACACACTATTTTACACCATCCGCAGACTTTAGGAGAGCGTCATTTTCAACAGGATTTCTTGGGTTTTTTTAAAGAAGAAATAATCCCGGGTATAATCACGTACAATATGATTCCATGTGTATCATCTAAAAGGACACTAAACTAAAAGGACACTTCAGATTTATTTTCTCCTGAGTGTTGAGATGACTGCAGCAGAAACAGCAGTTTCAGTATTTTAATCACAGGCCAGTCTCTCTCAGCTTCTCTACCCATTTGTGCTTCTCCCTAGGATTCTTTTCCCATTTAAATGCTGCTAATGAGATGCTTGAAAGCCTGTAGGATTGCTCGAGGAGTATCTGTCTCAGAGCATTATAAATAATATAAATATTCAGTTCTGCTCTGCAACAGGAAACCTTGCGTAAAAGAGATTGTGCCTTTATAGATGTTCGCTCAAATGTAAAAAAAAATAAGTATTTTTTTCTTCCTTTTTAAAACAAAGCCCAGCATCCTGGCACTTCACCCAGCTCACCATTTCAGCTTCCAGGCTTTATATCATCCCAGTACCTCCCATTAGTTTCTTCAAAATGGACCAAGTTTCCCATTCCCTGAGTAAATTACGTTTGGTAGTCTGAACATGGGACGGTAATTTTCACACACAAGTAAACTTAAGCTAATTGGATGATGAGCCTGTAGTTCACTGTAAATAGTGGGTCTAAACATACAAGGGGCATCTGTTAGATTTTCCAGGTCTTTCCCTTTGCTCCTCCATCAAAAATGATCATGTGTTGAGCCTACTTGTCACCAAGTTTGCTCTTTATAAATATATGCTGCCAATTTATCCGATCTTCTTAACTTCCAAACCCTGAATTAAAAACCAAAGCCAACCCAGTTTTCACAGAAGTATCTCGATAAATCTACATTGTTTGAAGTTGTCAGATCCCACTTTTTTTTTTTTTTTTTCATTATTTTGCAGAGTATTAAAACCTGGGCTTTACTATAATTCACATGCAAGACATAGAATCAGTTAGCTATACTTGTTTTCAAAATACCAAATGTAAATTATTTATTGATTTTCCATCTTTGCGTTAAAATAACAACTTTGAAGAACTGAGGAAGAGAGATTAATTTATTTTAATGAATGACTTGTTGAAAGGATATATTAGGGGCCAAGTGTCACACATATACTAGAAAACTGAGGAGAGTATTCCTGCAACTATTTTGATTTGACACCTTAAAGATAATTCTATCATTCTTACCTAGGTACTCTTGGATCGTGCCACGTGCTGACACCAGTCTGCGTGTGCAGAAAATAGACTTGACCTTGCTGAGTCGTCCTTTGCTCTGAGAAATCAAGATAGATTAATAAATGTAAGAACAAAAAACGCAATACCATAGCTCACAAAGACCCATTTCCCCAAACCAAGGAATCAAAAGGATCCTGTGCATGAGAAGACAACACAACCCATTTCCCCAGTTTCTTGAGAGACCTAAAATTAAAAATTAAAAAAATTTGCATACCATATCCTTCAGGCAAATCAGGAGGAGTGTGCAAGTGTGTCCTACTCATGTAATTCCTGTGCCGCTGTGACCTCACTCTCCTCTCAGCCAGCCGGGGATCCGACGACTGCCCGCAGGTCGCACCGTTTGTTCCTGTGATTGGAGTGTTTTCATCCACAAAACAGCTCAGTGGTCTGCCTGGACTGGAGTATTCAGATGCTGGCCTGGAGGATAAAACGTGAAAATTGCATTTTTGACTGGATATGGGGCTACACAACACACTTCATGGAAGCTTCAGCTAAGGGCTCTCAGGAAATCTTTGTGACCAGCAGAACTGAACGGTGGATTTGTAAAGCAGGATACCTGGACAACGGGCAGAAAGCTCCTGTTCTCTGCTCGCTGGTTCATCACAGCGTAACTAGCAAACCTCCTCACCCATCTTAGGGTCTGACCTGACTTGTAGTATAAGATGCTGCAGGATCAAGATCATACCAAATACTCAGCTGAGCAGTTCCCACCTTAAACAAAGCACTGAGACTAAAATTACTTTCTTTTTTTAAAATGAGCAGCCTACGGCCCAACCTTTCTCACCTCACCTTCATATGGCTGAGGAAGTGGTCAGGCCTTGTTATTCCTTCCCATTTTTAAGGAAGGTTATTAGGCAAGGATGGTGAAAAAGGACCAAGCAAGACAAAAAAAACTGTTGCTCTTGAAAGCTCGACTCCTAGAGGAAACATTGAATTATGTGGTTTCCTATCTCAATGCTGCTTTCAAAAGGATTTAAAATGGGTTAATGGGGAATTGATAAGGACGCAGGAAATCCCTGAAACAAATAATCTATTTTGCATTTGTTTTCCTACCATAAACGTGTCTAGAGCTTAGAATAGGCACTTTAACATACTAGGAAAAATACAGATAGGTAAATTAAACTCTTCAGGACCTTCACTCACTTGAAAACTGCTAATATATCAGAGCTGGCAGCACTCACGGTACAGATTATTTTACGTCAAATATATCCATATGGAGACTAGAATAATATTTATTGAGGATGGAAGAGAGTCTGCAGGCACAGACAGTCTGCAGAAGAGTCTGAAAAATATGCAATGATAGTCTCTAGAATTCAGGTAACAGCAAAACTGTTTTGAGGAACAGCTTCTCCACAGACATCTACGGTTATGGGAAAAAGTGATTGTAACAATTTCGAAACATGCTCTGTAACAATCAGCTTTAAAAGTTCTGGGTTACATGGACACAGCATGTGCACAGACAGCCTCTGTCAGCTATTCATGATCGCTTTTCTTCATCATTCTTTACCATGTCTGTACATTGTAATGTCTGTATGTATAGAGTTCTACCATAGCAGCTCTACAAGAAAACAAAATTGTTGGTATTACAGGAAAAAAATAAAAAAAGCCAGAATTATTCTTCTGAGTTAAATATTAGGCAGACTGAAGGAGTAGGATGTTAGAGAAGCATACAGCATTTGAAGAGTGACTCGCAGGAATGCCGAATACCCCTGTTAGAGCCACTTAGAATCCTGTGCTCAGCGCTCCTGGCCAGCGAGCAAACTTCATTATATGCACAGTCTCCTAATGAATTTCTTACCGTGTTGGTCGCTCCCACTGAGTTGTTCGAGTAATGTGATTTAAATACTGGATCCTTCCAGAAGCAGTTCTCCGTTCCTCCCACCTAGAATTCAGACATGGAGAGATAAGGCAATGAGTGGTATTTCCAGGAAACCAGGGCACAAAACGTTTCCAATATAAATGCCAACTCAGGAAGACTTACACTGTTATGAATCACGTTAGCTGAACAAGGTAACAGGAAACAACCAAAAGTTCCACTCTGAATTGCTCTCACATACTCTCCCCT
>JAVSBS010011505.1:17330-35719 GCA_033124195.1 Coracias cyanogaster | reverse complement strand
ATTTCTAGGTTGAGGTCCAAAAGGCTCTGGCACCAGACACAGACTTTGAAAGAAAAAAAAAATAAAATTGAACACAGAAAACTGACATCTAGGAAAAGTAGTTCTATAGCTATTACTAAGCTCCAAGAGAAGTAAAAGATAAAACCTTTTACTTACCTACTATTTGTCCTCTAACAGTATCATTGTCATTTGGCCCAAGCTTGCACAGATCCAATCTCTGATCTACAAAAAAAGGACACAGAGCTTAAGTCATACAATATGTTGCTGCCTTTGGACAGTACACTGAAGTACCCTCAGAACAAAATTCAGCCAGTGTAAGACAGTTAAGACTTCAAGAGATGGGGGAAAGGAAACAAAATTTAAAATCTTCAGCCAAGATTCCATTTTTCGTAATTTTAAGTCATAAAACAAGGCTAAAGCACTTTTGCTTTTACATTTCTCCTACTTCATAAAGCTCTTTTGATGAATAGCAAATGACATCCTAGATTGGATTTCAGATCTAGTGACAAATAGTTAAAAATGAGAACTTCAGTTATGCTTTTACCACCAAAGGAATCTGTTATCGAAGGCAAAAATCATAACGCTTCTTATCAGCATGTCACTTTTCTCTTTCTAATTATGTGTAGCCACAAACTACTTTTCCATCATAATCCGTGCACCAAATTTTATTCTGAAGTAAATGGTACCCATTAGGATAATGAGAAAACAGCAACTTACATATTAATTAACTTCTAAAAAAGCAAATACAAAGCGCTAGAAGTGTTAAAAAGCACTTAATACCTTATGACAAAGTTTACTACTTAATTTTAAAACTCCATTAATTTTTAAACTAAAAATTTGGCTTCAGGATAGATTTACTCTCTTGTTTACCCCTTAAGACTTGCATTTTTGAAGGTAATAAAAAGATAATTTGTAGATAATTAGAATTCGTCTTCCTTTGGAATTCCAACACAGTGAAGTTCCATCTTGACAATCCACAACCAGACCATGGCACCCCAGTTACCAGTGTCTAGAGTAATGGGGCAAATGAGTTGAAAAATCCAAAGGTATGTCACTTTCTCTGACCTACTTGTGCTATCCTCAGCCACAAAACACTGTTACCAACTGGAATATGCAATTCCAAAGATACAAAAAAAAAACCAAAACACAACCCCAGAACAAAAACCCAATTAACTGCCACTCTTTGAAAGTTTGTGCATGAAAGTTTGGTTTGAAAGGGAAAAAAGTCTAGTTTTTAGCTTACTTACAACCAGTGTCTTTAAGGCGGTTGATTGCGTTTGAAAGAAGTCTCACACAACCCAGAAAACCAGCTCCCTGCTTTTTATGAATTTTCTTGTGATTCCACACACTGATTGTTATTGAATCCGACTTCCCAATATATCTGAAAAACGTGGAAAAACAGTACTGTGAATGGCACTTACTGAGTATTTTGAAGATGCTCCAGAAATCACCATGGGGGAAAAAAAAGATTATCAACCATTTCCTAAAAAATTTAACACACACTGTAACAGCAAGAGAGAGTAAGTCATCTTCAGATAAGATGTACATATTATTCTTTAATGAAAGCATGTCTTATGAAGGAGTTTACTCAAATACAAACTATTCTAAAACCCTGGTTCTGGAAGAAGGCATTCATGTGAATCCAAAGTCTACTGAAATCTGTTTAGAACAGTACCATGACCAGGCTGTGGCCTGGCCTGGTGACCACGTCTCTTCAAACACACTTCGTGCCTATGCTCAGCCTACCCAAAGGGCAAGGCAGTGCTGGTGGCAGCGGGTGTTTGCGAGCAGCACTAGCAGGCAGAGCGCTTCAAATGCTGCTAAGGGACACAAGCTGTCAGCTCAGCACCCTTTGGCAGCACTTCTGCTGCTTCCCAGCCTACTCCTCCAACCACTGGCAAGGCAAGTGACCTCGCTTAGAGCTCCTCTGAGCACTCAGGGAAAATATAAGGTAAATCTAGTTACACATCTGCAGTTAACGCCTCTTGGGGAAGCTAATCTACTACTAAGAAAGCTTCAGAAAGGCTCTGTGTATAACACACACTATGTATTATGAATGGGACCCGTTACAGAAAGCCCACCCAGTATTTCAGTTGTGCAGTGCCATGTTCCCCTCCCAGGCCTGTCCTAGCAGCAGTCCCACGGAACAGCTTTGCAAAACCGAGATCTGCACTTCACCGGCTTGGGGAAGCCTCAACACTGTGGGCTGTTTCATTTTTGCAGTTTTCTTTCAAGCTTTGTTCTTCGGAAGCAATTACTTTGTGAGCTGGTTTTTGTTTTCAAAACTTTCAGTGGACAATTTCAAAACACCCAAGACAAATCAGCAACTGCCAATACTGAATTATTGCAGTTATTTCAAGTTGAGGAAGATGAATTTGTAACTATGGCTTAGATCCCAAGAACTGCTCATAGTTCTCCCTTCCCAGACCACAAATTCTGCCCTTCTGCAGTTTAGTTCCAAGTGCTTTTTTTGTTTGTTTGTTTTTGAAGGAAAACTGATTAAACAAACTCAACCAATGTCTAAACAGGTCTCCCCCACTGACTGTGGCTTTATTGGCTTTAAAACATCTTAATATTTTCATAAAGATAGAGGTGATACTGTCAAGGTTGGCAAACCAAACAATTGAACTAACTGTCATGGCTTAAAATTGTAGCGGTGATCAGTTAAGTGCTCAATTAACACTTGTCCCATTTTTCCTTTTCCAAAAAGCAGAACTTTGACAACTTTTTTCCCACCTGCAGACAGGGACTGACCCAAGAAGCAGAAGCCAGAAAAGCCTCACTGTAGGCACATACCCATGACCATTGTTTAAAATAACCAGTACACATTCAAAAAACAAACCAACCCAAATAAAACACAAACTTCACACAAAAAAAACCCCAAAGTTTTTTGCAGAGTGAACTGATTGCATAATATAGGTCAGATTTTTGGCCTTACAACCTTGACAATGCCAATTTTGCATAAATAAACGATAAATGAAGATGGGTATTCACGTGCACAGTTGCAGTCTACAATGTTTCATGTACTTAAAACAAATTCTTATGAGAACAAGTTAGGTGCGCTTAAAAATAAAGACTTATCATGACCTGTCTTGAATTTTCCAGTTTTCCTTGTTGCTTTAAAAAAGTCAAAGGTATATGGTTAAAACACAATTTCATAACAGCACAGTTTGAATAATATGTAGAACAGCTGCATATACAACACAGTTTCCAAGAATTACCGTAACATTTCAGGGTGAGGTTCTCATGGCTGAGATGCAGACAGTAAGAGATCCACACCAAACAGGTGAGGACTTCGACAGTACTACTATAACCTACTCCCATTTTTGCACCTAAGAAAATCTGGCCGATTCACACATTTAAAGAAAATAAATAAGACAAGCTGCATTTTCCAAATTAAAAAAAAAGCCCTTTTTTTTTTTCTTCCAAAGGAAGTAAAGAAATAGTTCAGTAACTGCTAGTTGGCTTTATAGCTAAGTGTTTTAATCTGTGTTTCTGCATAATTTCAGGCATGAAAATACATGGTTGCATTTAGTGAGTGATGGTAGGACAAGCTGACATTTCCAATTCATTTGGTGGATAAGTGACATTTGCTTTATATCATCTGGCAATAAATTTCCAACATAAAAGCCTGAGCTAGGAATTTGACTTGTTATTAAAAAAGAATGTTCCAAAAAATAAAGTTTAAAAAAAAAACCCAAACAAACCAGACCCCCCCCGCCCCAGCTTTTTGTTGGATGCCTCTCTCTTCCTCCTCATAATTAAAGTTCTTGAGCTTTTTTTTTCTACTCTACCATATTGGCAGTATCTATTTCACAGCTTCAGTACTTCAACAGAGATAACAGGATTAGTATTAATGAAGGGAAACCTGGAAATTCACTTCCCATATACATTTTGTTGACTCCTCTATTTCCGGAATCTGTAAATTAGGGATCTGGCTAAGAACTGGATGTTCAGAAATTTTAAGAAAATGCCTACTCTTAGCATTTCCACTTCTAAGTCAAAATGAAGTACATGCCCTGCTGGAAACCTCTAAAATATCTTAATCAAATTTTAAAACACAGGGACAATTGTTACTTTGTCTAAATAAAATTATCTTTGCCAAGGTGGTATTTCCTTCTGAGCCAATACACCACTGAGGAAGGCTCAGTATCAAACGACTTTTCATCCCCATGGCATTACATACACTTGGTAGGGAACAGCAGAATAAAGAAAGTGGAAAAAGAAATTTCCTCAAAAAATATACCTCTTCCTGATCACAAGCCAGATGTACTCCCTCCAGAAAGAGAAAAATGCAACATCAAGAGGTATGAACTCAGGCTTGGAAGCCAGGAATTCCCTCTTTCTAATCCATGCTGTCACACTCACTCTTTTTATGACCTGGACAAATTACTCCATTTGTTTCTCCATTTTCCCATTCCTGGAATTTTTCTAATAAAATGGTAGTGTTCTGCTTTGAGGTATCAGCTGCTTTCAGACTGGGGGAAAAGAGGGTGCAGAGACATATAATGAAAAATATCCCAGTTTTTTTTCTTCTCTCTTCCTTCACCCTGACATTGCTCTCATCTCTGGTAGAAACTGAAGGGTGTTTGAGCCTCTGGGATGGTCAGAAGAGAACCGGCCAGAGGCTGTGGCTTAGACAAGAACACAGCACAGACACGTGGCACTGACTGGTTGCTCCTTTCTCCTCCCCAGTGCTACCCAGCCCAGTGCTGAGCTGAGCCTACAAGATGCTGTAAAAGCAGCCACACCAAGCAAACAGCTAGCAAAATAGCTTCTACTCCAGATGTTCCTAACAGATCCACCTAAGAAGTTCAGCAAAGACTTGTACATCCCAGAAATGCTTTGAGTCTAAATGCAAAGGGCATCGGCTTCATCAAATCAGTCTAAACAACCATGTCAAGCAGGCAGAGCTGTTGCAAGGAGATGTTTGATGGCTCTTCAGGAGTCCAATTTAGGATGGGATTGTCTAAACCAGCACTAAGCAGGGCCATTGCCTTCTCTCCCTGAGAAAAATCCACGATTAGCGTTAACTAGGCAAAACAGAAGTGGAGGGTTGGAGAAAGGTGATTATGCCATAGTAGCACAGGAGCTTGAGAAAGTGAAGGCATCAAACAGCACTAGAACCTGCAGTGAGGAGATTCTGGGAAAAGGAGGAGCTGCAGAAATTGGGTGAGGTTACATCTGAGAGGTGTAACAACGAAGGAGAGCAGGAAGTTGATGCCAGAGCCTCTGAAGGGCACAGAGTAAAGATGGGACCAGGACTAAGTTTTGGTGGAGATCATAGTACAAAACATCTAAACAGTCCATATGACTTGCTTAAGGGCAGAGGCTGCTGGCGAGGGCTGGGGTAGGCCAGAGCGCACAGGTGAGTGTGGGAAGGCTGCAGGAGAGATCTGAGCCATCACAGAACAAAAGAAAGGGGAAGGAAGATAAAAAGGCAGTTTGTTAAGTTTTGGAACTGCTGGTTTAGGTAGTGTTTAAATGCTTTGAATGTGAGAAGGTCTGTAAATGTGTTAAGTCTGGTTATTCAAAGCTTTGAGGAAAGGCCTGAACAATACACAAAACAAGACTGGAAAAAAAACAGATCCAGGGCCAGCATGGTATTTCACTGACATTAAACTGCATCCAGACAGCAACTATTTGGCAATTTCTCTCTGGAAAGCCTCCCAGATTCCCCCCTCCCCTTACACACACCCATCTAGACTGAAGAATCTAAGCAACTAATTCAGCTGCTTCCTTTCACGCTAAGACCTAAATTAAGAAGCACGTAAGGCAAAAGCAAAACATTTTTTGTTCTTTGTAACACTGCACACTTTTTTTTTTTTAAATCCTATACAACAGAATATCTATGGTGGTGAATCAGGTTATCAAGCCACAAAATTCTTACAATTAGCAACTTAATTCTGACATTATTGCATAAATACATCACAACAGATCCATCTCACTGTGCCATTTGCATATGCCATCACATGATACACCAGACTTAATTAGCAGCAGTTGTTAACCTGTTATACAAATTCCAGGCTGGGGACACTTCAATCAACCCCACACAGCCAACAGACAGTTTTTCTGCACACAAGCTTATTACCATAATTGAAAAACCAACAGAAATCTTCACGGTAGGAAAAAAAAAAAAAAAAGAAGGAATTTTCTTTTTAAAAATTCTACATAACGGCACCTTCCTCTGGTTGATTTCCTACACTACGTGGTGGCAGGAGCAGGCAAGCTGCCACCGAGACTCCATCTGTTATGCTTGGTGTGCGAAGCATTTCCTGTAACAGTGGAAGTGTCATAAGGCAGAGACGTGCGTTCCCATGCAATGGGGTGTTAGGAAGTTAAAAAACCCCATTATTTTCAAAGGGTGAGAAGTAAGATTAAATCCTGTAATCTGTGAGGTGTGCCATCAGGTGCACTGAAGTAGAACAGTTACTATTCCTATTATTTATCTATATTTTTTCCCCAAAAGTAAATTATCTTAATTTCTAGTGCAGATGAAAGGCTGAGACCTAATACTGGGTATACTGCAGCAAAAAGTGAAAATAAAAGCCAGGCAGTGAGTTGTTGTATTAAAAAGACCTAATCTCTTATTGCTGTTTTAAAAAAGAACTCAAGACTAGGTAATTAATGTTTATACATGGAAATAAATTTCCACAGAGTAAGGAATAACAGGTAACACAATCAAAGGGGTTAAATGATTACAAAAAAAAAAAAGATCTTGAGAGGGAGAGGATTGTTTCCAAGTTACAAGGCCTGTCATAATGCTGAATTTTACTTTGGATTACAACTGCTGTAGATGTGTCTGTCATCAGGGAACTCAAACTGCCAGAATCAAAGCAGTACTTCCTACAAGACAAGTAGTTTATATTGAAAATACCCTAACTAAACAAAACCTAGGTTTTTCAGGGATCTTCCCAAAAAAGAAAAAAAACCCAAACCCACCCATACACACAAAAGTTTCAGGCAGGTCTAAATTCCTTAAGAGAATCCACCAAGAGATGCTCCAAATCTGCCTGAGCAAAATATTGTGCCAAAAACCCCATTTCTATCTCTGCTTTTTATAATATGATGTGGACTGCAACCACAGGCTTGTTTCAAAGCTAAGACAACTACAGTATCCAGATACAAGCATGACTTGTTCTATAAAACAGTATAAAAATAGCTTCTCTTCGTCCTTCCTTGAAAATTATAACCAGAAAGGAATTATTTCTAAAGATTCTACTATTTTTCTCCATTACTCTCACTGCATATTAACATCCTCTCTCATTTCCCATGTCCTCTGCTCCTTCTTTTCTCCAGAAGGGAATCAAGCCCCCATGGAACGATTACCATCTCTTAAAACCTGTTCCTGTCAACCACTTACTTGTGTTGTCACCACAGCAATTCAACTGGCAGATACTAGAGGAGATGCAGGGAGCCACCGATACCTTCAACACAGAATTTAGTAGCAGGTAACTGCCAAATGATGGGCCACCATTCCTTCTTCAAAACGTTATGAAGAATGACTTCACGTACTTTGTCTTGGATATTCAAATAAAGAGTAGGTCAAGACACCACTTTAAACCAGGCCTTCCACATTCTGCTGAAAGACCCATCAAGTTGCTTATCCTCACTAGGAAAAAGGGGGTCAGGAAATTCTCTATGTACTAATATTTGATATGCTCTAGTTTTGGTGATGTCCAAAGCTAAAGGAAATATGGTCAAACTATTTCTAATAATATAGCTATGGAATGGAGCCATGGGAAAAGAAGCTAAGAGATCAGGACAATGCCTTAGAACGAAAGGAGAATATAATGAGGCAAAACAGCTCACTTCTCTTCCTCATCTTCCATCCCAAGGAAAAAGATAAGGAATGAAAGGATACACAACGGGAAGAATAAAGCATGCACAAACACAAAGAAACCTATATAAAAAATTAAAAGCTTTAATAACAGAATACTCTATGCTTTAGAAAGACAGAGGAAAACCATGACATCCACATGCCATACTGATTGTACTGCCCAAAAGCACTGAAAGATGCTCAAGTGATGATAACAACATAATTTATAGCGAGAAGGACATTTGGGACAGATAATTCCATAAAGGGGAAAAAAAACGAACAAGAGGCACACAGAAGAACAGACAGTGTAGCACTGCAACAGGCAAAAACAGCATGAAGAGAAAAGCAGTGTGGGGGAAATACAGTTAATTATTTGCTTCATTTTACAGAAGTATTAACATGAAAATATTGCAATGAAATAATGCTATAGCACATGTAAAGCACGCTGCAGACATCACCACTAGGAAACCAAGGGCAGTGTTTAGGTTTTGAAGGAAATGAGAAAGTGGTATTTTGACACACATATTTTTCACTCAAAACTAATAAATTCTGGGATATTTTCCAAGCTGTAAATAGGACAGGATTATGAGCATATGACAAAGTCTGTGTACTTTAGAGGATGTCACTTCAAACCTTTGGTTATCACTGTTACCACCTACAGGTCATAATGCTGATTCCACTTTGGATCAAGTGTATTCTTCACAGTATCTGTAGAATGGCATTGGCCAGATCCGTCCACCACAACCTTAGCGAATGGATCAGGAAGTCCTAAGAGGAAGAAAACAAAAAAAAACTAGCAAATGGATCAGGATGCTTTGAAGTCCTATATCATTGATCTTTTTATTTAATATTTTATTTGAAGTTGCCTTTTATTTATAAATGAGAGCCATATTTAACAAGTGGGAATAACACGACATATTAAGCAGAGGAAATAGCTAAATTCACAATTTATTTCACTGATACAGACCACGAAAAAGCTGTGTAAGTCAAACACTTTGTGGGAAAAAAAATCCGTACACCTTAACCTTCCTAACTGAGGATTGAGTAAATTCTCAGTACACAAAGAACTTAACAAAAGGCAGAGAAAACAGATTTACATTCTCCCTATTTTTGACATAAATTATGATCATTATTTCTGTTGTTATTGGTATTAGAGGAAACCACCTATCACAGATTACTCTTGCTTCTGAGCTCCACTTTGTTTTCTAGTAGTTTTCTACATCATTTTCTGCTAGCTTTGTACCTCAGAAACACTCAAGAAAGCTTCAGCTGATCCACAAAAATCAGTACAGAGATGGCGCTGGGCTACACAGCTGAGGATGGGAAAGAACCAGGACCAGCGCTGCCCACAATTAGCTCTACTGCAGCTGCTCTTCTAACCGCCCTATTAACTGACACCAAAAGGGGTGGTGCCACCACTAACGCCCCAAGCCATGTGGTCCTATCTGGTTTTCCCCTCATATTGATTCCTCTCCCCATCCGAGTGCTCAGTGAGTCAGCTGAAGGAACCAAGGTGGTGAAACATTATTCATATTTTCTGTAGCGCGCGTTTTGTACCAGTTCCGCTTCCTCAGGTGACTCACGACGGAGCCAGTCAAGCAGCAGAGCGGCTCAAGACAAGTGTCAGACAAAGCACGTGGGGATAAAGATAAAGCACGTGGAGAAGGGGAGGAACGGGACCTTATGTGCTTCAGTACAGAAAAGCATCACAGATTTCAAACCATGAGGGGTTTTTTAGGCATTATTAAACTGTTAAAACACCTGAAAGCTTGCAATCAATACAAACCCCCAAATATAAAGTTGGTTTTAGTAGTATCACAAATAACATAGTTCCACATCATCCTTTCTTCGAGTTCTTTTCAAAGTTCAGGTCTGATCTTTCAAATTCTTCCCACTCCCACGCGGGAGGCAGCAGGCAGGTGAGCTGTGTGTGAGCTGTTACTGGCCCACACAGCCACTAACATTCCTCTCTGCCTCCTTCATCCACCTCTTAGCACTGCTTTCAAAACATTATTACAATCAATTAAACTATAATTTCAGGGTAAGTAAGTATTATGACATGATTATTAATTATTAAGATGTACATCTGTCTGCTGGACAAAAAGCTCTTATATGAAAAACGTTTTAATAAATTTGTGGCACTAATTGAAAAACATGTCATTTGCCTGAAAGAGTAAATTTGTTTCCTGCTCCCGTCAAAAACAGAGTGTCAGTGTTTTAATTTTCATTATGAATCTGTGATGAGTGTCACCTAAGAAAAAAACTAAAGCCATGAAATAAAACAGCATGAAATTGTCAACGCCCCCAGTTCCCTTAATGCAAGTATCTTAATCCAGTAATCACATGCAAACCCTGAGGTACAGAACCTGCATAATATTTAGCCCATCTGTAAGTGTATAAAACTTGAGTACTTACGGAAAAAATCCTTTTTCACCAAGTTTTTTGCACACAGTACTGTAATAAAAACAGAAATACAAGATTAAGTTACTGATTCCTAAATTAAAAAAAAAAAAAGTTACTTTACCTGCCTAGCATTACAGAAAATCCTGCTCAAACTACAATGAATGAACACAAATGAATAGTGCTACTACATCATTTATATTGTTATGTAAAATAACTCCTGAAAGCTAAGCCAGAAGTGTCATCTTTTGGCAGTTTACCTTTGGGTAGATTACAGTGCAAGTGATATGACAGTGGTTTCCTCAGGCAATAGTTTCATCTGCAATTACTTTTTTTCCTCTCAACAGTTATGCCAACTCCGTGTTTACCTAGCAAGGGAACTGGACCATTTCTACCTGGCTCACCACAGAGTGGCACAAAAAATTGCACCAGTAAAACCAGTGGTGTTAGACGTGCAGGGTCTTATGTTCAGTTCTACAGACCACCAAAAGCTTCCATGACCATAAAAACTAGTGCCTGAGGCAGCCTGTGCTTTTCTGTCACCCTGCATGGTGACTAAATGGAAGTTTTTACCTGAAAAATATTTGGGTGGAGCAGACTAACTTCTAACACCAGAGTTTTGATGGCCCCAAAGATACGTGTTATTTCTAGAAGCTGATAATTGTTACAGGCTTTTTTGTTTAAATTAAAAAAGGGAGGAACATTTGCACTTGTCAGCTACAAATACCAAGGGGAAAAACAATCTCGTATGAGAACAGACTAAATAAATAAAAATGTTAAATAAATAAGCAAACAAAAAGTAAAAGGGGATAACTTTCAAGTAAAGGTGCCAAGGTACATAAAGAAGACTTCTCCTCACAAAATGCATCACTGTTCAACTACATATGCTTATCAGTTATCACAGGTTTAGTAAGCAGGAAATATTAGATTCCCCTGTGAAACATTAAAATATTTACTGATAACACAAAGATTCTTGGGTATTGAGTGAAAGCATGAATTCCCACAACTAGTCCAAAAAAAAAAAACAACCAAAAAACAAAAAAAAAACCAACCAAAAAAACAAAAAAAAAAACAACAAACACCACAAAAAAAAAGAAAAAAAAGGGAGAGGGGAAGAGGTATTTAGTTGGAACCAATGCTGCAGAAGATTCCCAGTATATGATTCCCTTAGATATTTCTTCTATGAGATCACTAATATTTATTGCTACCAGGAAATGCAAAACCAAAAGCGAATCCAATAATTGCATCCCCCAGACACCACCTAAATCCAAACAAAATTGCTCATGCTCTTCCCACCCAGAAGATCCTCAAAAGAATCCTGGTGGACAACTGATTCTCCCATTTCATTTACAGAATATACCCCAATAAAAGTAAGCAGAGGTGGTCCAGGAGCACTGTCATGGAGATTTTCGCGGCCAGGGCACAAAAGCACCACCCTGAATAGTTCCGCATACTGTCACATCAAAATTCCATTCTATTCTAAATCAATGGAATTAACATTTTCTTAATTTTTTATGCTCATAAAGATGTTCACGAAGATGTTTTAGCGAAACTACTTTCCACAGGGATTCAGCACAATAAAATCTAGCTAAAACCCTACTCAGGCCTAAGGAGTTGTGGTCCTCCATAAAAGGGGAGACACCTACTAATGACTACAGGTAGCCACCAAACAATTCCCTGCACATTGACATACACCCCAGGAAAAGCAGACATATATAGATAAGCTTCTAGGAAAAGTTTCAGCATATTAGTTTGATGCAAGGGGGTGCCAGTAACAATACTATTAACCTGAAATCAAATTGCCTGGTTCCAGGTTATTATGAATTATTTTTAAAAAACATTTTAAAGGTTAAAAAAATTTTTCTCTCCATTCAAAGGGATAATGGTAATTGTAAAGCAGAGCTCTGTTTAAGAGATTTTCACCCAATAATTACATTCTAAACAATCAACAGTAGTAAAATACTAATAGAGAGCCAGACGTTTCAGGTGTTTCTGATACCTGGAGTTGAAGCACATATAGGAAACGGACTTCACATCATCGCCTGCTCCACCAAACACTCAACTGAAGTTTTTAGCATGGTGTAATGAAAACCCCTAGTTACTAAGACTTCTACGTGTCCAGCAATTTCAAGTCTACTCTAACCATACAATTGGTAACAACTTAAAAGGCACTGAAAGAAACAGATAATAAAAAAAACTTAGAAAAATGCTTCTGCAGTTACTGAAGATTTTATTACACCAAGAATATCCTCAGTCTGAGTTGTCAATAGACACCACTCGCCCAAGAATGGAAACAGGTTACTTGCTCACCAGCCACCTTGCATCTAGTGCTGAGAAACCTCAAGTAAAGTAGAAGCTTATATAGATGGCCACTTTTAAAAATACCTCAAAAAGATATAATTATTTGCACAATTTCACCCAGTACAAGAAACGTGAAGTGTCAAGTGAAGCTGAAGGCTTTAAATCCAATAGTTAGGTCAAAATTTATCTATAGGAGTGAGCCACACAGTATGTTCCTAAGTTGTATAAAGTCCAAAATAAAAGAGGTTTGACTAATCTTCTGAGAGGGAAATTGCAACCCAATTGCAATTGTTAACTAATTATAAACACTTCTTTTCAAAATATTAAGCAAGCCTGCCAGCACAATTTAACCAAAGTCTCATTTTTATAAGATTAGGCGCACACACAACATCCGGACTAATAACCGTTTCCCCAACAATTAGCCATGAGCGAACAAACTAATGTTTTTGGCTCGAGAGTTCCCTCTCTAGTAACCACATTTAAGGAAAGTCAGATGTCAACCCACTCTGGCTTTGTCAGGTTAACAAAACAGGAGAGACGCTGAGAAATCTTCCATTAACAACACCCTCCCTGCCAGGTATTTCTAGGTGAAAAAGCCCAGGACCCAGGAGCATCAGCTCCATTCTAAGTGAAACAATCTTCGTCCACGCACAGAGCTCTAATCCATCGCAGGACTTTTTTTGGACAAAACCTTCCCCACTGGTGGGAAAAGTACCAGAGTTTATGCTCCACTTTTCTAATCATTTCAACACTGTATTAAAACCTATTCTGAATATTCTGATAACCAACTGATTAATAGTTCCTTGAGAATAAAAACTAAGGAAGTTTGGTTTCCTATGGATTTATGTTTTATGGTTGACTGAAAGCTATAGCTGGGGCTTTCCCACCGGTGCAGCTTTTAGACAGCCGCTCTCCCACGCAGACTCTCCAGTGCTCTCACAACACGGGATCTCTTGCCGCAGCTTTTTCCTCTCATTTCATATCACTTTTAGGGTCTCCTCTTTATCCAGCCAACAAATCTCATAAAACTCATGGGACTTTATTATCTGTGAGACCTCTAACCTATGTAAAATTCAAGCTAAAGATTCAAAAACCAGGAAGAACCATAGCAAGGTTTCTTTTCCTTGACAAAGCCAAGTTAAAACACTGATGGTTTTGGACCCAAACCCGCGTTGTTATCAGATCTACGCAGCTGCACCATTAATAGATCCTCTAGAGGCACAAGGGCACTAAAGAAGGTTATTTGTACATGCTTGTTTTAAAACATTTTTTATTGAAATTATTTTTAAACAAACAAAAAATTTCAGCTATTTAAACCTGCACTGAAGGTTTCCAGAAACTAGACTAGAAACTAATGCCTGGATATACTGACATTGGTTTGAAAAAAAAAAAAAGAGGGATGGGGGGGGAGTATTGTACCACAAGTGCATCATCAAAAGACATTAATGGCTTCCAGTACACATATGTAGATAAAGTATTTATTACAAAGCATCAATGAGTCAGAGGATAGCTATGGTTTGCATTTATGACACTTCCTGGGTAGTCTGCAGAAGAGAGAACATTAATATCTCAATATGCAGAAACAATATCTAAGTGCCAAGACCAACACGCACATCAGTTTTACACACTATACGTTCATCAAATGTCTTTATATCGCGCCTTGTGATCTCAGTCTAACATATGCTACCCAGGTCAGTTCAGAATAATGAAAAGAGCGTAATACTATAAGCTACCAAGTCTCCTTCCATGACTGCTTTGCTACACGTATTTCTCAAATGCTCAGGAATTAAGTGCATCCCATTCGCCAATTTCCTTTTTCTGATTTATTACTCCAGTGACTAACAAAGAATGGTTTACTGAAAAACAATTTAACTATTCTAAGTATATCCCCAAAGTCATGTAATATAATTTCTGCATTAGCAATTAAAATTGACATGCAGCTATAGAAGGGGATGAAATAATTGGTTAAACTCACAAAGAAATTGCAAGGAACTATGATTATTGAAAATGGGAATTCCACCAAAAGATAAATATTTCTCACATTTTCTGACTTTCTTACTCTTTTTGCTAGCTACTGAAGAATTCTTGTTACTCCTGATTTTCACTTTGAAATCATTTTTAAATACAAAAATAAAACTCTTTCTGACATCAAACCGTTTTTATGGAAGGTACCCTATGTTAAACTATGTTAAACCACTATTATATGTAAGTATTAAAAAGTCTGTTTGTTTCAGAGTAGTAAGTATATCTACAACACAAGGTCTCCCTACTCAAAGGGAAGAGGAACATGAAGAAAATGGACAGTGGAAACTGTAGGAAACTTGCAAGGGAACCAAGCAAAGTGATTTCACAGAATCACCACATCTTAGATACAATAGAAGAGTCTTCAGTGATCCTACTCACCTTCAATGGTTGGCAAACAGAGCTAAAATGAGTGTTGAGGAAGGCAATATTAAGAAACAAAATGTTATTTGAATTTCAGGTACACGGACATTTAAGGGCAGCGATCTTGTATTCAACCCTTACACCTATTTCCAACGTATATCAAACTGATTATGCAACCTATATCAAACTGTTTATAGCCAATTTGTTCACCACATTCCTTCATGCCTGCAAAACAGGAATACTACTACTTTACTTCACAGGTCTACGTTAGTGTTACGGTACCTGTATGTTTGTACGCTCTCCTCTGTCTCTTGATTTACGACAGATTACAAGGTTTAAATGGGTTTGTAACCAACAACATGAGGTACGAGTGCCTCAGGGCTACAGTGGTAGATGATCACAATAGAAATATGTAGGTTTAAAAATTTCTATATTAAAAAATATTATTGCTTAAGCTATCTTCCTAAGTAAAGATTTTTTAAATGTGTATATTGGAGAGTGAAAGATATGGGAAGACAGGTAAGAAAATAAGTAATCACAAAAGTCCATGGAAGCGAGCACACCAGCTGAAGGAGCAGAAGGAAACACATAATCAACACATTTCAAACTCAGTACGTGACTAAGAAAACACTCCCCATATCATGTCAGACTGTAAGCAACCAATTCTGTGTCAACAGCCAGCCCTGAGTCTATAGGGGCAAGAGGACTGGGTCCAAAGCTAAGATTACGTTTACTAATCTTCTGGCTTTTCACGTGTCATCACCATAGAAAAACTATGCCTTCTGAATCCAACCAACCAACAGTTTTAACATTATAATTCCTGCTGGGGTTTTTTCCATCCCCAAGGGTTTTTCTCCCTGAAAAAGTGCTTGTTCCAGAATATATGTAACACGTAGAACAGCAAGGAGAAGGATAGGCTGCCTATCAATTTTTACCACAATAGTTCATTTTGAAGACAAGCCTTTCTTCCCCCTTCAGAAACACCATCTTTTAATGAAAGCCATTAGCATTGCTTTTTGTGATCGGATCCCAGTTGTTTGCATGTAATAGGCAGCGCAATACAATCACTGAAATAAGTCCCAGCTGTAGAAACACAATGCTATGCTGTTGCTAATGTGTGTTGTACTGATAATGAATGGTCGTCTATGCTTTAATCTGAATAAAGCTCCCAACTGCTCTGCCTCTCCTTGCCAAAAATTCCCCTTCCTCCTCCAGACTGTGGTTGCATTCCAATTACACTGCTGATTGGAATGAGCCTGCTTGGGGGAGGGAGAGGGAGGGAGACAAATGAACGCACACACATGCCCCTCCTCGTCTTCAGATGGCGGCCCCTGGGACCCAGAAATTGTTTGGGGTGTTTGAACCCATGGCTGACACGACGCAATTTTCTCCACGTTGTACAGAACTCTTCATAAATTTATTGATTTCAGAAAAATAACAGGCAAACAGCACGCTGTGCACATGTTCCAGGAGGACAGCTCAATACTTTAAACATTTCTAACAAATTCCTACTGTTCTCTTCCATTGTTGGCACAGTACCGAGAAACTTACATTTTTCTGCTTGCATTCCCTCCCTGGACCTGCCTAAATTCCCACATGGGAAGATATAAAACAGGAGGTCTTCAACTATTCACGGAACAAAGAGCTGTAAATAACATCATACAGATTTGCAAATACAGCTGTTGAGGCAATAACTTCTTCAATTAAGGTTTTGAAATAAAACCATTTATTCCAACTACTCACATTAAGTTTTATTTTACAATTAATCTCCCTGGGGTTTTTTCTTTAGCTTTCCTTTCAAGTTTCCTTTCCTTTGAAAGGTGTTTTTTCTGCAGATGAACTAAAGTGACAGAACACAATTATAAACTAAGAATTTACTTGCAGTTAATGAAATTCCTGCATTTTAGAAGATTGCGATTATTGCCAGGAAGGGACACACAAAGACAGGTAAACCTAACAAATACGTGTTTTACAGGTGCGCAGAGTAAAAAAGGTATTGAAACATGAAATAATCCAGCAGCTGACCATGATCATTGATCACCAGGAGCTGGAAGGTTTCATATTGCAGCCAACAATAAAGAGGGCTGCAGCTGTTCCTCTCTCAAATCAGGTCTAGCAATCATACGGATGCAAGGTAGATCAGGAAGCTGAACTGGCTTAACAGAAAATTAACCTTCTGGGGAGATGGATTAGTTTGCCATTGGCTGCAAGAGCTGTGTTGGCTTATCCTGCGGTCACACCATCCGCCGCTCTAATGCACAGGACGTGGCAGAAGCACATGGCTGCAAAGGAGGGAGGATCAGCCCGGCCACCTTTGCAGTTGCGCTGGAAAAGAGCCCTCCACACCAGTGTGGTTTTCAGCTCTAAAAACAAAACAGAGCCCCCAATATTTTCCTTTTAATGCAGAGTGCTAGTTTCAACTCCTGTCTCTGTTTTGCAGTTCTAGACATTTATTTAAGAAAATAAAAATAAAATTAAAAAGCAGATTTTGCCATCAGGATACCAAAATAATCCCCTAACACCCTTCAGGTCTTTAGAGACACAATCTTAGCCTTAAACATTTGGATGAAGCCTTCTTTCCTGTTTCCCAAAGCACATTCAGAACCACAAAATCAAAACACTGAAAAAGAAAAAGCATTTTTCTCGCACATATACACATAATTGCTTTCAGGCCACTCTATTCTACTTATTGACAAGCTGCTCTTCCCAATTCTCATAACACATTAGCAGTTTAGAATAAACCTAACGAGCTCTAGAGTTAGCACAAGACTTCTCCAAACACAGAGGCTGCCATGCCCTTCTTAAAAAGGTTTAACTGTTCCCCAATACCGTATCTCAAATTCAGTGCTGCCCAAAGTAAATCTCCAAACACCATCCTCAGAAGACGTGAGCTGAAAGGGTCACTCAACACCCCAACGCCTCTCCTTTTTCTGAGGCCAGCATAGAGGCAGCACACGCTGCGATGGAGGTGCCAGGTGACACGCACGGAGAAGCCCAGTTCACCCAAGGACGCCGAACAAACCAACGCCGATTTCAGACATACTTTGCTGGATTAGATGAAATGCAAACAACCTCCACCACCGCTGAGATCCGTGGTTCTGCAGCAGGGAAGCACAGTGCGAGCACTGCCTGCTGGTGCAGCCAGGTAAACCTCAAACCACCATCAATGGCTGTTCCATCCAGATGTCTTTTTCTGGTGTGAATTAGGAAATACGTAACATGATCCCTTCTGCCCCAGAGCTTTGAAAGCCAGGACAACCTGGAAGGGATGGTAACTTCTTCCACAGACACAGCTCTCTGCCCGTACTCTTGCCACGGATGCTTAAAGTTCATACTGGTAGGAAACTAATTTCCAGTTCTTGTTCAGTATGATAAACCTAATTTAAATCCAATGCAAATTTAGAATCATGTACCAATTCTAACTGTCTTACGAGGATTATGCGTTAGAATGATTGGGAAGTACTAATGAATTTTTAAAGTGCTA
>JAVSBS010011502.1:10500-28454 GCA_033124195.1 Coracias cyanogaster | reverse complement strand
AGCTCAGCAGCCCCAGGGCTCTCAGCCTTTCCTCAGCACAGAGATGCTCCAGGCCCCTCAGCATCTCCGTAGCCTCCGCTGGACTCTCTCCAGTAGTTCCTTGTCTCTCTTGAACTGGGGAGTCCAAAACTGGACCCAATACCCCAGAAGTGGCCTCACCAGGGCAGAGTAGAGGGGAAGGAGAACCTCCCTCAACCTGCTGGCCACACTTTTAGTGCACCCCAGGAGACGATTGGCCTTCATGGCCACGAGAACACATTGCTTCTAAAGATCCTTACAAAGTACGTGCTCTGCTTTGGATCTAGTTCAACGTGATCTCTTTCTCTGCTGTACTAGAGGTCCCAGTGCCCCTGCCTGTTTCCAGACGTAGCAAGACAGACAGCCAAATGAAGCCCTCAGCTAACCTCCTGCAATGCCGAGGGGAAGACAGCCATTCCCAGCTCTCGGGCACGGATTCATTCATGCAGAGCTTTAACCCAACAGGGAGCAATGGAAGTTCTTAAGAAAAAGATCCAAGAAGCAACTTTCCTGTTTGACAGCAGGGCGAGGGAGAATAGCTCTGGGTCCTTAGGGAAGCCCAGGATCTGTGATGTTGGAAGACTGAGGGGTTTTATTCTTCTCAAACCGAGACAGACACATACTGCAAATCATTATCTACGGAGATTTGTCTGAAACTGTAAACACCTCTGCTTTGGCCTCGCTCAGACTTCCCTCACGGTCCCATTCCATGAATGTTCATGCAAGTGAGTGCTCTGTGACCTGCCTCTACACAAAAGTCAGGTTTATACCTGTTCTCTCAAATCAGGAGCTGTCCGCTGGAGAGGAGAAGAACCCTCACTGTCTGAACTATTTGTTCTGACTCAGTTTGGTTCCAAGAGCAACAAACCAGATGAAACTCTGGGTTCATCAGTTAACTTCCTAAACTCTGCTGGAACTAGACATAAGTGTCAGGCCATTTCATCAGGGTTGTTATGATGACATGTTGTTTGCTTTCCATTAAAAACATCAAGCCGCAGCAACTGCAAAGGAAAAAAACCAGCCCACTCTGCTGAATTTTTCCTTATCTCACATCTCCTCAGTGATTTTCCATCTCTGCAAGTGAAGCTTTAATTAACTAAAAACCTTCTGACTCCAAGGGGGCTGGAGGTGCTGTCCCACAGCACCATCACAACCTCGTTAGCAGATTATTAATCTAAAGCAAAGCAAGACAACCGGGGAGTCTAAAAATACCAAGGGTACCAGAGTTGCTCCGTTTGATAATCCCGCATTCCAAATTCCACAGAGGAGAGGGATGGTCCCTGCCTGCAGATGCCTCGGTGCCTGTTTGCAGTCACAACTTCTTCTGTGCTGTGACACCGTCTGAGGGGGAGATCAGGGCCTGGGCTGGGTTTCTGAGTTACGTTGGCAGCATCTCCTCAGAGGCAACACATGTTGTGTGACTCCTGCGACTCCTTCGGTAGTACAGGGGCTGAACTAATGGAGATGTTCAAGACCAGGTTGGACAAGGCCTTGAGCAACCTGGTCTAGTGGGAGGTGTCCCTGCCATGGCAGGGGGGTTGGAACTGGATGATCTTTGAGGTCCCTTCCGACCCAAACCATTCAATGATTCTGTGGAATTGCTCCTTCCCATGGACTTCACACCCGTGTGCCCTCAGGGCTCCCCTTGCCCTTCCCGTGCTGCCCTGCGCCTGGATTTATGGGCTCAGCTGCCTGGCAGAGGGACCGTGGTTTGTTAACTTTCAGATACAGCCTCTCCGTTAGTCCGAAAAAGGAGAGCTTGAGCTGAAACATCAATACAATCTGAGGAATGTCGATACCTGTCGGGGAGGAGGGCTCCAAACGCTTTGGAGCTGTCTTTGGGCATTACAGTTATCCATTGCTGAAGCTTTCGAGTGACCTTCATCGTTCCCAGCCTTCATTAAATATTAAAAGGTTAAAAGAAAGCAGGCAGCAGGCTTGAACTAGTTCCTGGTGAATCCGTGCTCCCTCTGAAATAAGTGGGAGCCTCTGCTGGCTTGGTGCACGTTTCGTATCACACAAAGACAAGCCCTTATCTTGGGTAGGCAGCACCGTGGGCGCTGCGACTTGGGCGATGACAAGCTGTGCAGTGCCGGTGATGGGTGTGCTTGTCCCTCCCGTTTAGCCACAGGGTTTTCCCTGACAGGAGAGGCACTGGTTAGTGCCATCCCTTTCCCACCCAGCCCCTGGAAGTTTGCTTTGCCTCAGGCTGCTGCAGCCAGCACAGGGATCCAGGGCGATGATGATGTGCCATAAGCATCGAGGAGCGGCAGTCAGCATCCCTTCTCCCTGCAGAGCCCCTCCAAAGTGCAGTGGAGGAACTCAGCCCTTATTAAATAATGCTCTGTGGCTGATTATAATGACAGAAAAAATCCTTGCAATCTCTAGGTGGGTATGATCATCAGTCACCTCCAGTTATTAAGCTGCTAAGAGAGATGAGAGTGAGAGTGCATTTAGTTCTTTCCATTTATAAGCCCAATTACCAAGCCCTTTCTGCCCAAGCACAATGCTTGTCAGGCTTAAGTGAGAATAAATATTGCAGGAGGAAACAGAAGATGGCCGGTGACCAACACAGTGAGGCTGAGTGAAGAGCTGGTGGGTGGAAATTCTGTGTGTTAAAGGCAGGGGAGGTTTTACCGGGGCCTGGTTGGCGATTGGGACTGTGGTGAACGGAGATCCAGCAGCATCCTCCTGGTTGGTGGTCTGAGGTCCCCCTTGGCAGTGGGGAGGGCGCGGGGCTGTCCCACCTTTCTGCACGCTCGCCTCCTCCTGGGGTGTTCGGTGAGTTAAATTCAGTTGTCACCAGAATTTTGAAGGTATTTCGGTATCTCTTTGTCCCTATTCAAGAGGTAAAATAGTCCCGGCTCGGTGTACCAAAGGGTCTAGATGGACACCGCGGCTGTGAGGCCTTTGTCTCGCGCTCTCTTTTTTTTCTTTTTTTGACCATGGGTTTTGCCATTTATTTAAATTCTGAAAAAGCACCTTGTGTTTTGACAGCAACACTCTGAGGTTATTTGGGTGGTAAGGCAAGAGTGAAAGGAGAGAATGAAATGAGTAACGTGTTAGTTAATCTCGATTCCACAGAACCGCAGAATAGTGGGGGTTGGAAGGGACCTCTGGAGATCATCTCGTCCAACCCCCTGCCACAGCAGGCTCATCTAGGGCAGGTTGCACAGGAACGTCTCCAGTGGGTTTTGAAAGTCTCCAGAGAAGGAGACTTCTGATTCAGCCAGCAGGTAGCTTGGGTAGCAGAGTTAGGAGTGAGTTATCCCGAGGACAGGATCCATCAGCTCTAACACCGATGTATGACTGCGGAGCAGACCCTGGAGCCCGGCGCGGGCGGCTGTGGTGTTCCTGCTCCAGGTTCTGGTGTAAAACCACAATTGGTGAGCAGCAGCTCTGTCCCTTTCTGCAGCTTACGGCATGTCCCTGTGTTTGCTGGTGTGGGACCGGTAAGCTCGGAGGCACGGTTACTCTTGCCACTTGCTGAAGGCAAGCAGTGAGCTGCTCGAATGCATCGGGCAAATTGGCCGTTAAAAATAGGGCTAATTATTCAGGAAAATATGTTGTGTAATTAGACATGGATCGTTCCACTCTCCTTTCCTGAGCAGGGCTTGGGAAGAGGTGAGGCTGTTATAATTACAGATGTTTATATCAGCACTTATCTGTCTCTAGAGGTCAGACCACAAACAGATGGACTAGAATATCATTCCCGATGTTCTTCCTCCTTCTTCTTCCTCCAAAGAAGTTCCTGTGGAAAAAAATCTGAGTCTGAGGCAATTTGTACTTCTCACCTGTACCCTTTAACTGTCAATATTCTGATTTTAAAGATTAAACCTATGTGGATAGATTTTATGTATACCCATCTGGTGATGGTTCAGAATATGAAGGAGCTTTAAGTTGCAGCAGATGAGCACATGAAAACCTTTCCCATGATGGACCTGTGGAGCTGCCCGAGCCGCGGGCAGCCGAGGGGACCTGCACCCGCTCAGCAGCCAGCCCTGGGACTCAGGACAGCCCAGTCAGGTTGGGGAGAGCTCTGCCTTGGCCTTTCCCTTCACCGGTCATGTTTCACATCAGCAGTGCAAGGGGTCGTTGCATTTGTCTCTTTCTCGCGTTCACTCTCTCTGGTGCCTCTGTGTAGGCATTGAACAACCTTCCAGGTAGAGATTTTATACTTTTTTTTTCCCTCTTGGACAAGGGGCTGGGATGATTTAAAACTTTAATTAAGTTTCCCGATTCCATGTGTAATTAGTGGCTCCTTTGCCTTGCTCCTTACTCATGTCTAAAGCAACAAATGGGCTTCTTTGCAGGAGCCTACAAGCGAGAGATTTCCTCGGTACCTCTCCCACCATGCAGGGTGGATATGGAAGAAGATGCTGGATCTTGCTTTGGGGTCATCACTTGAATCATAGAATTATAGACTGGTTTGGGCTGGGCACAAGACCTGAAACAGCCAGCGTACGCAGTGGTTGGGTTTAAGCTCCTTATGTTTAAGCTCCTTTATGTTTACACAAATAAATGTAACTGCAGCCATCATACCCCTAATTTACCCAGGGTAAGTCCTACCTAGAACGAGGATCAGCTTCGGCTTGCGTAACACCCCACTCAGCATAATGGCTCGGTAGAGCCAAGATTAATGCAACGGCAGCGGAGATTTACTGAGAGCAGCGCTCGTTCGTTCTCAGAGAGCTGCTGGGCTCAGGCTTCGGTTGCCTTGTCCCTGCTCCCTGGATTTCCCTGTGTGGCTTCATGGCATTGCTGGGAGAGGCTGGTCCATGCCTGCTCCAGGAGCTGCTGCTGGGGTTAGGGAAGCTCATCTCTTGAGTGCTGGCACTTGGGGCTGTTCCCCAAGTCCTGGCGCTGTGCCTGAGGAGAGGTGGGATTAGCGACTGTAGAAGGACTGGAGCCTGGACAGTGAGGATGTGGCTCGGCCGTGCTTCCTCGTATCACCGCTGCAGGGAAAGTTCTCCACACAATGAGGCTGGTCAAGTTCAGCTTTTAGCTTCAAATTGTCAGGGGCTCGTTCCCATCCTCTCACAGGTCCATGTTCTGAGATGTCTGTAGGAGAGGTGATGTCTTCATTCACTCAGCCTGGCTTTAAAGCATCTAAAGTCTTCTGTTACCTTTACTCCTTTTAAAACATGTTTAATGTTCTCATCCGAATAGTGCTTTAACTTCAAATGGACGTATTTAGAAAAGTGAGCCTTCATCTCGCTGGCAGTGCACGTTTTAAATACTCGTGCTCATATCAAATGTCAAAGCCTGCTGTTTGAGTGAGGTAATACACAAAAATGGTCACAACAATTATCAGGGTAGAACTTCAGGACAATATTTCGTTGCTGTCATACTAGATAACTGGATACAATAACTGCTGTTTAAAATATTCAAGTATTGGCTTAGAGGTATGAGTATCTGGAGGTAGTTGATGGTTGCTGTCCTGGGTAGAGCCCGTGTTCTTCCCTGGCTGGGTTCTGGCTGGAAAGGCTTCGGGACAGGACGTTGGCTGTGGTCCGTGGAGCTGGTGGTGAGGACAGCAGTGCCCGGCTCCCGGGGCTGGTGGGACTGCGGAGCACCGGGCTTCTCCACAACTTGTAGGGTCAGGTCAGGCTCCTTATGCAGGTAAATATAAATGACTGAAAACAAGTTTGTGGAAATGGCCCTGAATCAGAATTCACAGATGGAGACAGAGATAATTACCTGCCTTCTGTGCACTGCAGATTTCTTGCTTCCCCTTCTTCCACAAATTGCTAGAAAATAAACTCTCTTTTTTTTCTCTCCTATACTTTTAGAAGAAATACTCAGAGTAAAAATAGTAAATGGAGTAGAACAGAAAAATAAGACAGGATTATTTGTATCCTCATAAGACGCCTGGCAGCAAAGTACTAGGCAGGAAAGCATCACGAGTGCGGGAGATGGAGGCACAGGGAATACCCAGAACTTCCCCGTGGTTCGGCAGCTGTTCCTGCGTTAGGAGTCCCAGCCCTTCTGTGCTTTCTCTCTTTCTCTCTCCTCCTCTCCCCCAGGTGCAGTATGAACAGAAGTAACTGTTATTGCCTTTTTATCAGGGAGGCAAACTCACTGCAAAGAGTAAACAATTTTTCCATCAGCCGTGTTCCCAGCTGATGATGTACGATGCTGGTAACCAGTTGCTTTGGTCATCTCATGGGCTATTTCCTGGGGTTGGTGCTTTCCTGGACCTCTGCTCAGGAGTGATGCTGTGTCCTCCTCCAGCACTGCCTGGCAGCCGCGGTGGGTTACACACAAGGACACAGCTTGGAGTGTGTGGTTCTTGGGCTGCTTGGGGGTCCTAGTTCTGATAACCCCAATGACCATCTCCTGTGGAAGCGATGGACCTGAAGCAGCTGTCTGTCTGCAGCTGTGATGTTCCTGCTCACATCACTCCAGTGCAGTGGTGGGCACTCTGTGGATTAGTCCTTATACCGGGGCTGCTGAGTTAGAATCACAAAATGGTTTGGGTTGGAAGGGACCTCAGAGATCATCTCATTCCAAGCCCCTGCCATGGCAGGGACACCTCCCACTAGACCAGGTTGCTCCAAGCCCCATCCAGCCTGGCCTTGAACACTTCCAGTGATGGATCATCCACAGCTTCCCTGGGCAACCTGTGCCAGTGTCTCACCACCCTCAGAGTGAAGAACTTCTTACATCTAATCTAAATCTACCCTCTTCCAGTTGAGAGCAATCACCCTTGTCCTATCACCTAGCATGATGCTTTTCTTCTTCAATGGCCAAGTCATAGGACCTTGCAATCGAATAATGCTTCTCTAGCATTTTATGACTTTGTAAATATTGATGATTATAAAATACGCAGATGGGAAGGGAAGCCAGGGGAGGTCAGGAAAACACCAGCCCTTGTGCCGTTCCTTTCTGGAGGTGCCTGCTCACGGCTCCCTTCCCATAGTTGTGAGGGGATGACCCTTGAGGGTCAGGATGTGAACAGGCCCATGGCCCAGGGTGGGTCAAGGTGGAAGTGTCTTCTTTGTGCTGCGAATGATAAAATGTCCTTCTCTGTTCATTTTAATTAGCATGCTTTGGATGTCCTGCTGCATTGCTTGGTGTCAGAGAGGGAGCCACATGCAGGCTGCTGGAGAAGCCATGGAGTAAGTCATGGATAATACTGTAATTCAGTGATGTTCATCTGCTCTCTTTTCCCCAGCCCTAGGCAGGACTCTTGGCGTTGCTGGAGATGCCCTCCTCTGGTGGGGCAGGGGGACAACAAGGTCTCACCTGTGTCTTCTAATTAAAAACCACACAGTGCTCTTAACACTGTGTCACAGATGTTCATGGGGGCGTTCTGGCCAAAGTCCAGCTGGCTGGTGGAAGCTCTGGCTGCTCCAGTGCTCCTTGGGAAGGGCTGCTCTGCCTCTTTCTTTTTTTTTTAATTGCTGTGGAGTTTTGAGTGGCTTTGTCACATAAAGCACCTCTATGAGGTGGAAAATAACGAAGACAACAGGAATGGCTGCATTTGCCGTCCATCTGCTCTCCTCCTTCCCGTGGCGAGTCTCCAGCTCTTCCCCTGGGCAGCAGCTCAGGTAGCCCCTTGCTCTGAGAGCGACCTAAAATACACACCAAGCATGGTCGGGCTCCTGGAGGTCCATCTGGCAGATCTGCTTGCATGGAGCACCACGAGTACCAAGGACAGTTGGCTTTATTAAGACAGCTGTAATTCACTTACAATGCAATGAAATTAAAATGATGAGCGTAAACCAGCAGAAAAGTAATGTAACAATGACTTAAATTCAGTGAAAGTAAATATTTAGATAGGCTTCTTATAATGAGTTACAAACTAAGCTGATGTGGGCCAAATCCACAATTGGCTTTGGTAGTAATGTTAATATTCAATATATTCAGCTCATCGTTGTTTTATCTCTCTCACTGATGTGGATTTATTCTACTTTGTGCCCTTCTCCTGTCTTAACGCCTTATTTCTGGTTTGCTGGTGTGTGCTTTAAATGTTTATCAGGTGGTTAATGAAAGGCACAAGTTGCCCAGGGGATTGTGGATGCTCCATCCCTGGAGGTGTTCAAGGCCAGGTTGGATGGGGCTTGGAGCAACCTGCTCTAGTGGGAGGTATCCCTGTCCATGGCAGGGGGTTGGAACTAGATGATCTTTGAGATTCCTTCCAACCCAAACCATTCTATGACTTATGCTCTGTTGAAGTTTAATTACCCCTAGCTTCTAGATAACAGAAATCTCTGAAACCCTGTATGAGTGTTGGGGCTGATTATTGCATCTTCAAATACACGTTTTGGTGTAGTTGTGTTTCCAGCCATGTGAATCCCTCCTGCTTCTCCTCCCCGTGTTTGCACGGATCTAGAATCACTGCCAGAGACTTTTCTGTACCCATCTCACAGCCGAGTGTGCTTCCCAGCATGGGGATGAGCCGCAGCGACCCCTCCTCATGGATGCACCCCGAGCCCTGGGAAGGCCGCAGGAGCTCCAGGGCTGCAGACCTGGGGATGCTCCATCAGCTCCGGGGGTCTGGGCAGCTCCTCCTGGCTCAGGGCTCTGTGAGTGGGACCTGGCATGTCTCCTCACTCCTCTTCCACTTAGCACCTGCAGAAGTACTAAAAGGTAATACTTGATACACACTATATTTTTAATTTAGGTTTTTACTCCCAACACATTTCCGTTCTTCCACGATGTAAAGTTACTGCATTGCTTTGAAGATCTTTTAGCCCATTTTGTTTTAATAAATTTTAATTAATTCTAGCTTCTCTTTTAGGTCTATCCTCAGGAGCTAATCTTTCTTTGCTTAATGCATTCTAAAATGAGGTGTTTATAATAATACGCAGAGTGTGTTGTCACCAAAGGTTGTATTGTGCTTACTAAAAGGTCTTGCCAGGCTGAGAATGGAACAGCTGCTTTTCTATGGATTTATACTGGTAATGCTTCTGCCTGGAGAAAACCAAGCAAACAAAGCAAACCTTCTTGCACGCTTGTTTTTTGGGGAGATGCAGTGTCTTGGTGGTGGGGAAAGCTCCCAGGAGGACCTGGAGGAGCAGTGGTCGGTGGCAGTGGTCCAGGCCAAGTTGGACGGGGCTTGGAGCAACCTGGTCTACTGGGAGGTGTCCCTGCCCATGGCAGGGGGTTGGAACCAGGTGGTCTTTAAAGTCCCTTTCCACCCAAACCATTCTATGATTCTGTGTTTCCTTTATACAGGAGATGCACTGGTCTGTAAAAAGTCATAATCAGATAAAAATCTGATAGTTCATTTGCAGCTGGCGCAGATGGTTAATGGCATTTAATAAAGCTAATATTAATGGAGAAATAAAGGGAGGAGCATTAGCAAAAAATAGAGGGAGTCTCACCATTTAGTTTAATGTCTGGGACCAGCCTGTAAGCAGCGTAAGGGCATGTGAAAGAAGTGACCAGTCTGCTTGGTTCTCAAATATTCAGTGTCACTTTGGCTATAATTAATGTTCCCATAGAATGGTTTGAGTTGGAACGGACCTTCCAAGGCCATCTAGTCCAACACGTCTGCAGCCAGCAGGGACATCTCTGACTAGATCAGGTTGCTCAGAGCCCAGTCAAGCCTGACCTTGAACATCTCCAGGGATGGGGCCTCCACCACCTCTCTGGGCAACCTGTTCCAGCATCCTACCACCCTCACAGTAAAAAATCTTCTTCCTAATGTCTAATCTAAATCTACCCTTCTCTAGCTTAAAACCATCCAATGACCATCTGTGGTGAACCATTTGTGATCGAGGACCACAAGTGTCCCATGGCTCTGTCTTGCCTTCCGATGACATTAACACACAAGACATGCCCCATGCAAAGCACATCCCCATGTGGACCTGCCCCAGCCCTCCCGAGAGGGTGTAACATGTCCTCAGCCCTGCTGAGCATACGGCGGGGAGGTCACGGGCATGTGCAGGAGTTGACAGACACCATTGGCAGAATTTATGGGAGAGGAGCGTGCCCAGCCTGCGCAGGCAAGCCTGGAGCTGGAAGGAAGGCTGAGCACGCACCAAAGGTGTTAGATGGGTTTCTCCAAACACAGTAAAGATCCTTCATCTGTTTAATTACAGAGCTGTCGAGACAAGAGGGATGGAAACGCGCTTCTGCCTTTGGAAGGTGTTCCATGGGAAGAACAGCCACTGCGGTACGAGCTCTAATGGAAGACTAATCGTTGGGATAAAACACCACGGAAAAAGTGTGGATCTCTGTGGTTTCTAATCAAGCTCCTGTGCTCTTCTGGAACATCTGTTGTGCCCAGCTTCAAGTTACTGGGTTAAATTGAGATAACCAGGTCAAATTCTGCAGCTCATGTTGCCCAAATGGCCAGCAAGCAGGTTCATTAGAAAATGAGATTATCTGCCCTGGAATATTTTTCATGTATTGCTTTTTTAAAAATTTTTTTAGGGTGAATAGGTTGGTCTGTCGCCACGCTGGGGCTCCAACCGGAACAGAAAGAATCACCGCTTCAGGGTACTCTGTGTAATATAATTATTGCTTTGAAATGTGGCAGATTGGCACGAAGAAAGTAGTCTCTTGGGTTGTCCCTGCCTTTGAGACAAACCATCCAGGCTGTGTGTGCCCTGCTGGGGGGTGGTGGAGAGAAAGCAGGAGAGCTGAGTTCGTTCTTTTTATTTCAGCAACTTTTATTAACACCTTGACACACTAATTCCGTGTGTTTCAGGAAACGGTAATTTTGCATAAACATGTCTCTTCGCTTCTGCAGGACTCAGAGCTGCTTTTTCCCCCTTGTTGCTGTTCTATGCTGATACCCCATCACGTGAAACGAGTCACATCCCTTGGGTGAGTGGTGGCATCTAGATGAACGTTCCTGGGGCCCGGCTCTGTGCTGGGATGTCAGCAGCTGCTGGCAGGAGGGGTAACATCCTTCCCCCTGCATCCTCCCCGCTGAGCACAGAGCTTGTCTCCAAGAGACTGAGCCTTTACTCATGTGCTAAGGGAGAAAGCGTAAAAACACTAGATCTGCTGAAAATTGCCGTAACAATAGTGTTATGACAGTGATTTGCAAGGAGGGGATGATATTTGAGAGTGTGAGTCAGATTTCCCAACACCCTGAATATATATTTTTTTTTTTTTTTTCCACAAAATTCTATCTGGTTGGATAGGTGGTTGTTTTCTTAGCGGGTATCTTTGCTCCGGGAAAAAATTAATTTATTATTTTTTCTTATAAATGTATCAACTGAAAATACCTCTTTCCCACAGCAGGGTACTTTGAAGCAAGGATGGAAACTAAATGTGTGAGCAGATCAGCACGGCCACTTTGGAGATGTCTGAGGAAGAGGAGAGGCAGCCCAGATTTATTGTTGGATGACTCCGTTTTTCTCTCATGTAATTCTCCTTAATAGCGTTACAATGAGCTAAAACTGCAGTAATATGCTGCTGGCCCTGGACGCAGCGTCTCGTAGGAAGAGCATCTACCCCAGCGTGTAACTCTGCACAGAGGATCCTCCCAGAAGCCGAGAGGAGAACAGTTGAGCTCCTGCGAGATGCTCGTGCAGTCCTTGCTTCCCCAAGCTCCATCATCTTTTGTTTTTTTCACTAAACCACGCGATGTCCCTGCTCTGGGGTTTGTATTAGGTCTCCCCCATCTCGGTTCTGTAGTCGCTGGACCACGTTGCATCACCATGCCTCCCTTCTCTGGAATGGGGCAGGAGCTGGGAAGCAGGAGCCCTCATCCCGCAGGTGAGTGCTCGAGGGGTGAGTGCTTTCAGCCCAGCCCGTTCTGTTCTGTGGCTGATTCTCTTCCCCTGCCTCTGGTGCCCACCATGTAAAGGTTCTTTGTGTGTGACTTGCTCCTGGAGCAGCCACCCGTCGTGTTCCCAGCTACTACCACTTGTTGGGCTCACAGAATGCGCCGACAGGCGCCGTGTCCGGTTCCTCCGTCAGCAGCTCCGAGGAGAGCCTTTAGCAGTGTAATACCGCCTTAAATTCTTAAACCCCAGCAAAAAAACAAGGTGCCAGCGAACGCTGGAAGTAATGAAACTGCCACAGGAATTGTGGAATTATTTAAAAAAGCAGCAGTGGTGAATAAATTTAGCTGCCCTTCCATAAAGCGCCATGTCGTGGATAATAAATACAGGAGCTGGTGAAGATGCCGGCGCGAGGTGCCTGGTCTGGCCCCTTCCTTCCCGTGGCTGGTGGCCCCCATGCTGGTGTGTCTTTGCTGTCCACACTTCCCTGTCCCCAGGGACAGAGGGGTGGGGTCCCTGTCCAGCCCCAGGGCCCCCACCCACACGCCCCGAGTTGTCTGGTGGTGGTGGAGGTCCCTGCTCACCACGGAGCTGGGAGGGACACTTGGCCCCTGCTAACAGGTTGGCATCTCGGCCCTCAACAGCTTAAATAATTATTAACAGTGTGGAAACTGTTTAAGTACTTCAGGTAATTAGAAAATATGTTAGTGCGTTCAAATAAGTTAAATTAAACGTGTATTAAAGAAGTACCAAAAGAGAAGCAAGTGTCAGGCGTTAAATGAGTTATGAATAAAGCTTTTTTGCAATGTTACGCAGTAATTTAGGTAACTTTGCTCCGTGCAAAGCAGGGGCTGGTGGCCCTGAGCTTGTCTGGGAGGGTCTGTTGCCCCCCCAGAGCTGGAGGGGACAGGCAGGGACAGGCAGAGCTGCCCATTCCCTCAGGAGCCTCCTGCTCCTGAATCTGAACGCTCAATGGTTGGACTCAGTGATCTTAAAGATCTTTCCCAACCTAAATGGTTGATTCTGTGACGTTCTTGAGCGCACACAAGATGCTGTAGCTGAACCTATGGACATGCTCCAGCAACAGGCACCTGAGAGATGGGTACCAGGCCCGGGGAGGGAGACAGGGATGTGGGGTGAGAAAAACCTTGGGGGGAATTGCAGGAGGAGCCCCTGGGTTTCAAAGAAAGCGCTCCAAGTATTTTAATGTTATTATAAATATTTAAATGTGTTAAATGAAAGTGCGCATGGGTGTTGGTTCATTGAGCATCTTTGAAATGAAAGTAATGAAGCAAATGACCCCTGCTAAATAAAAGAGCGACCCCAGAAGCCTTGCAGAGCACGGTTCAGTTGCGGACTCTTCTGATAGTTAACACGAACCAAAGGAGCAGGGTTGGGGCTAATCCTCGGAAAAACAGAGCTCTCGCAGTCTGGAAGTGCATTTGATGGCTTCAAAGGCAGCTCTTGGAAAGAGGAAGAAAAGGAGCCTTCCACCACCACCTCCCTGACTCGAAATGGATTTTTCAGACTCGCTGCTGGAGTTGATGCCCCCAGCAACTCTGCTGCAGCCTGGGGGGGATGTGGAGGATGCAGGGAGATAGGGATGGATGGAGGGATGCTGGGATGGATGGAGAGAGGGATGCAGGGAGGGCTGGAGGGATGCCAGGATGGAGGGAGGGATGCACTGCTGTCCAGTGGCCCCTCCTAACCCAAAGTGGTGGGGGAAACCCCAGGGTTCTCATAGCTTCTGGTCATTAGATCACTAATACCACCTGCCCCTGCACAGCACAGTGAGATCTGACTCTGTGCCCCCGGAGCCTGGGGTCTGTCCGAGCGGCCCCGGGCTCCCCCCAGCCCAGTGCCACCCCGGCATGGGGGGACATGAGGAGCTGCTCTGGTGGCCTCGGCTGTGCTGGCACTGCTGGGTTTTGGCTCTGATTGTGGAGCTCCTATCAGTTCGAGCTCGCTTCATCTCGGCTGTCTTCCCCTAGTCCAATTACAGCCAATATGTAACTTGTGCCATTTTAAAATTACCTCTATGTCCTCCCCAGACTTAACTAACCAGTAATGAATCATAATTTTATTGTACTTTGGGCCATAAAAGCATATTGTATCTCGCCGTGAAATATCTTTATAAGCCTCAGCAGCTGTTTCTATCCCCTTTTTGCTTTATTTCATTTCATTTCAGCAGCGATCCGCACAGAACGGGCGCACTGAGGAGGCAGCACAAAGCTGTGTTACCTTTCGCCGGTAAATATTTTGCAACTGATGATTTGATTCCTCCTAGAATTGTAAAGCAATAACAGAAATTAAAACAATAGCCTGATTAATTAGAGGACAAATGGCAGCCCGTGCAGTGGGCAGGAGGAGGGGAGGAACGGGGCGGTTCGGGCTCTGCAGCCTCTGGGTGTTTTTCCTTCAGTGTACCTTAAAACTCATTTTAAGACCTTCCCTTTTCCTAACTTGCTGCAGAGTGTGTCTTCTTTGCCACTCATTTAAAGCGATCTTCCCCCACTCAAATTTCTGGATTTATATGTAAATGCACTGCAGATCAATTAAAAGATAAACCCGACTTATGTGGGGTTGGAGAAGGAATGAGCTCAATCAAATCTAACTCTCATATCCTGATCTTGGTATACAGTGATCAGAAAGCAATTAATCCGATTATTTTCTGTCCCCCACTAATAATTTTCCACTCTGTGGTCATTTTTTTGGTCTATAACTTATAGCTATGAAATATTTTTGTATCAAAAAAGATAAGCTCTGTGTAGAGGCTCTGTTTTGATCAGAGACAGCCTGAAGAATCATGCTGGGACATACAACCCAGGGTGACCCTTGTCTGAAAAATACTGTCATCAACACCATGATTTCTATCTGTATCTCGCAGAAAAATCCTGCTTTGGGATGGCACCAGGTTTGTGGGGCTGGAGAGCAAAGTGCTGGCAGAGGAGGAGGTGGGATGGTGCCTTCATGGATGGTCAGTGTTCATTCAGCAACGCCTGCTGCTGGAGGAGACCAGACTGTCTCTTATCATAAACCTACTTTTAATTCCGTATCTTCTCATAATTCTCATATATCATAGGCTCTCAGCACAGGGATAAGGGACTTCATTTACAGTTATTAGGATGCTTGGCCTGTAGCCAGTAAATTGCTTTTGGTTTCCAGGGGTGTCGTTGGTTTGTGCTGTACGGAAACAACATTGGAAATCATAATAAAAAAAGAAAAATCCATATCTCATCACAGTATAATCACACTGGCTACGTTTTCTTCTGATGAATGGTCCTACAGGCAAGATAAAGTTTACATTATCCTTGAACTTGACATGTGCTACACGTTTCAGGGTTTAACTTTGACCGAGAGATGCATATGCAACCTAATCTTGGCTTTTTTAAGTGCCGGGGAGATTTAGTAGAAGAAGTCCCTTAGTCCATCCATAGCAACAGCATTTGAATAAAGGTCTCCCAGGTTGAGTCCCATTAGAGAAGCCAATGTATTTTTAAAATAACGTAGGCACAAGTATCTGCCATCCTTGAAAGTAAGATGCTGGCTCTCTAGGTAATTAGCAGACCTTAAAAAAAGTGCCTAAGTCGACTTGCAGGTGGCTGCTCCTCCGGGGGACGGGCAAGGAGGGTTGATGGGTGCAGCTTGTACTTCCCTTGTCGTGTAGGAACTCAATGGCGAAGAGAAAGGCACGGCGTATAAATTAAAAAGCAGCAGCAGCGAAAAGGCTGGTAAGGCAGCGTTTCCCAGGAGGACAGAGAAGAAAAGAGGAACTCACTTGCCCGCTACTTAATTTAGACATGCTTAGGGACTTCTCTCGTAGACGTTTAGGTTTTTGTGACTGTTTCTGGAGAATTTTGACGAGGTTCTTGCTGGGTTGTCATGGCAACATCCCTACTGCAAACTCTGCAGCCGCTGCCCGGACGGTGCAGCCCGGAGAAACAGAAGCACACTCGCGTTTGGGTTATTCTGTTTTGTAGCTTTAGGGGTTGAAAATATTTGATAGTTCTAACTCTGAGCCTGGTGTGGTTCCAGGTGGTTTATGGACTCCGCAGCAGTGTCCATCCATCGAGGACAATGCAGCTGCCAGAGGACTCGCTCCCTGAGCATGGCAGAGGAGAATCAGAATGGTTTGGGTTAGAAGGGACCTCAAAGATCATCTAGTTCCAACCCCTGCCATGGCAGGGACACCTCCCACTAGACCAGGTTGCTCAAGGCCCAAAGGAGAATAGTGACCGGTAAGGGACATTTCCAGTGTGCCAGCTGAAGTAGCATTGGCTTTGTAAATCGCAATGACAGGCATTTGGAGGCAATCAAAGGGCTATAGACACTTTTACTTATTTAAGGTGTTGGACACAGAGGTGCTGGGTGTGTTTTTACGTGCTCTGTAGAGGAGCAGAAGTCAGCAGCTGGGTGCTTGTGCTCCACATCCATTTCTCAGCTGCTTCGCTGTGCCAAGCAGGGATGGTCCTGGGCGTGAGCAAAAGGACAGAAACCGTGAGACTGAAAACTGTGACATGGTGAGAACCTGCATGTGGAGGGTGTCCCCGAGAGGAGCAAGGGGTGAGTACCTGCCCGCACAGCCTGAAGGCAGTCAGCAAAGGCCTTGGTCTTCTGCAGAATCTGGCCATCAGGTCCGGAGCTCCCCTTTTCTCCTCTTGACCCTGACCAGCCATGTGGCAGGGTTGGTCTTAGTTCCCCCCCAGCTCCAGGGGGAATGCCCAGGGAGAGCTGGTGACAAACGCAGAGTCATTGTATACTTTGCAGAACCACCAAGGCTGCTGGAGCTGCTGCCCTTAGTATTTGGGTAGGGCTCTGAATTACTAAATCATCACAGTTTTCCTTCCCTTTGTCTGTAAAACAGGCAAATACACCAGGAGGGGGATGTCCAAGGTGTCCAAATTCTCTTCTAGTGGTAGCTGCAGAAGCAACCCCACAAATTCCCGCAGCCTGCTGCTGTTTAGATGTCAGCCTGCGAGGACTCCTGCTCCAGCCCACGGGCATGACTGAGATGTTCCTCTTGGCTTCACAGGTTTTGATCGGAGCTTTTAGATCCCTGCTCTTGACTTTTCTTTCCGTTTTCAGTAAGTCTGCTTCAGCTATTTGTTTTAATGGGGAGAAAATTGATAAATGTTCATCTTTTATTTCCTTTTATCTACTTCAAAAGGAACTTTCTGGTACTTTATTTTTTAAACGTGAAGTTTGTGGAAGTTGTAAGTAATTTTTTTGTGATGGTTTTTAAAAGTAGGGGTTCGGTTTGTTTTTTCAAACTGTACAGAAGATTTGTACTCAAACACATCTTGTGTAAAAAAAACCCCAAACCCCTGTTTTTGAGGAGTTGGTTTGGAACTTAAAATCACATACATCAAACAGCTACATACAGATGGTGGCTCATTTGCTTTGCTTTTATTCCGTATCAATCAAACCCACCAAAGCACCTTGGGTATTAGGAACACTGTGTGTTCGACTGTAGAAATGCATTTTCAATTATATCGTGGCTATTGATCAAAACTCAGTAATCTGTATCTCAGCAGATATTAGGAGTTCAGTCTGGAGATCAAGCCATTTGCTTAATCTTAATTGCTCACTGTAGCAGAGGGGTTCACTTGGAGCAACTTATGAACGTTGGACTAAACTCAGCAGAAGAGCTGCAGCCCAAGGTGTGGGTAGGTGCTGCTGTGGGTGCAGGAGCTGTGAAGCTTAGCAGAGTGGTGGCCTGAGTTGTGCTGTCCTCATCGTTCTGCTGGTGTGGGTTCGTTTTGGTTGAGGGCTGCAGTGATGTTTTGTCACGGACGTTTTGGCGATGAGTGTGTCTCTCTCAGGTGCTTACAAAAGCAAGTCAAAGTGGAGAGCTTTGACTGTGTGAGTGTGCTGTGGGATGGGTTGTTGGCCACATCCATCACGTGTCTTCGTGAGGCTTTCCTGGCCCCGCTGTGTGCATTGCAGTGGATAAAGCCATTAAAATTGAATGTCAGAGATGTCTTTTTGTAGAAGAGAAATTTTCAGTGTTCAGGGAAACCGTAAACCATTGGTCCTTTAGGATCAGAAGGATTTCAGAAAAGGCCTCTTTGATCATTGAATGTTTTTTTTGGGCAGCCATAGCAGACAGGAATAAACTTCTCAGGTTGTGCCAGGAGAGGTTTAGGTTGGACATCATGAAAACTTTCTTCATGGAAAGGGCTGTGCCAGGCTGGGCAGGGCAGTGGTGGAGTCCCCATCCCTGGAGGGGTTTCCAAGCCGTGGAGA